>JAAIXI010000253.1:1257981-1344643 GCA_013403645.1 Heliconius nattereri | reverse complement strand
ATTTAAGTGGCGGTTGGCGGTTTTTACTTGGAGCGACTGCCGTCTGACCTCCAAAACCCCTTTGTGGGGAAAAACCGAGGGGAGAGGAAAATAGAAGGGGTAGGATAGGTAAAAGGAGGGAGCTAAGGAAAGGAGGAGAAGGGGGGGGGAGTTAGGACACCATTCTTACGGACTGGATGAGGATGTAAGAGTGGCGGCTCGAGGATCCGGGGTCGCGTACCCGTATGCCCACAAACAAATATCGGACAGATATTAGTCAGGACATCCTCTGGAATTGAATTGAATTTTAATTATATATTAGTGTATAAAATTTTAAAATTTGCTTCTTTCATGGAACTGAATCCATGATTTTGGCGTTTTATGTGATTATTCACTTATGCCATTATATGTTAATTAGGTTTTATGTCAGTGAAATACTAGTTGATTATGAAATTATGGTTATGGGTTCGATCCCCAGTTCTGGAAAGCAAAAGCAAAAGCGTTGGATTAAATTCGAATAATTCTCCCCTGATATATGCGTGATGCCAAAAAAAACCACATCAGGGTGTTGAAAAATGACCACCTAACGCATACTGTGTTAAGTTTCGTTTTCTATGATAATTAATGGAAAATTACTTTGAACCGATTGTCTAAATACTTAATTCTCTCTGTGTCCACCACAAAAAGAAAACAACAATAACAAGCGTATTTGTTCTAGTGCGCGAACTGTAATCGTGAGGCATCAGCGGAGTGTTCCCTGTGTAGACGAACGCCTTATTGCTCCACATATTGTCAGAAGAAGGACTGGGCCTCCCACCAGATCGAGTGCCTACGATCCGTACCCACCATACACGCAGACGGCCAGCAGCATCAGTCGATTATGTTAATTGTGGAGAGCCAGCCGCAATAGTATGGTAAGTTTGTTTATTGTTTTTTAGTAAGATAGTATATATAAGTTTTATATGTATTTTTTTATATATTATGGCAGCGAATATGGATATTAAAGAAGAAGAATGAAAGTAAGATAAATGCCGTGGAGATGCCATCTCTTCGTAGGATATGCGAAGTGGCACAGAATGGCAGGTACTAGCGAGGATGTCACGGTGAGAATGATGAGGAAGAAGGACCGTAGCGTTTGGCGCTCCGTTCTCTCTGACTAAGGATAAAGAATGCTGCTCGGAAACCCCTTTTGCTCTATAGGTTGTTGTTCGTTTATAATCCTTGATATTCTGTTTAAAATAATTTAGGGAATACTTTATATACATTTGAAATGAGGAGTATAGGTCTATAGTTTTCTATCACCTCTTTTATATGTTCGTATAATAATAACCCTGGTCCATTGAGATGGTATACATTCTAAAGTAGACATAATCATCTGTAAATATTATTATATTCTGTTTTTTTTGTGCGCAAGGTTAAATGACATGCTTGTAAGCTCAAATCTCTCTAGTGAACATATTTGTAATAATATTTAATAAAAATATTTCCCAATCAAAATTGAATTAATAGGAATGCGTGAATATTTCTTAATTCCCAGTGAATAAAAGTTGGGGAGTGGGGAGCCATATATTGATTGTTTGGCACAACGCGCTAATCTCGTGGAGTACTAGTTTGATTTGAAAAAAATATTTCTGTTTCAAATCCCACTTATCGAGGACGGCAAAAGGGGTTATTACATTACGCTAGGACCTATAAAGGAGTGGATAAAAAATAATAAATTAAAAAGAAACGCGAATTCTCGAGAGAGAGATTCTTTAAAAGTAAAAACAAAAAGTCTGCCACGGCAAATGTCTATCTCTTAAAAATGACCGACTATAACCACTTTTAGATTTGGATATCTTAGAAACTAATATTTTATACAATACAGAGTAACTCGTACTTATAATATCAATTATCTATACTAACATTAAAACAAAAAAGGGCGTTTATCGCAGTACCTACAGCTTGGGATTGACAAAAATCTTCTTGTGTGATATCTAATACCATTCGTTTATCGAGGAAGACTATATGTTTTCTCGTTAAAAGTTTCGATGTAACCCACTGGTCCCCACCTAACATTTCATACGTCAAACGCGAGTCTTATCTATCATCATTGGACCATGCAGGTAAAACAATTAGGAAAGTATATCTTTATATATCTTTTTCAGATATCATGTGCGAGAGAACGATGTTTAAGAATGTCCGACACTGTCATCCGACTGTATCCTCTTGTGCCCCCAAATACGAACAATTCAAAGCAAAAAACATCATTTCCGTGTACTATTCAAAGCCAAATATATTTTAAATACTATTTTATTTTTAAGTGGCAAAAACGATACGAAAACGAGATAATTGTTTTAATGCACTTAGATAAGATAAGATATTGATATTTTTACTTTTACGAAGAATGTAGAGATATGAATATCTTAGGAGATATTAAAAACACTTGTTTATATTATTTGCTCATTTTAAATAGGTGAGTGTCATTTGAAAGTTAGTTGAAAATCATTGAATCTATTGAACATGTTCATTAATATGTATAAGCAACTTCAGGATATATAAGGACTTTATAATGATTTATGTCTTTGTGTATTCATGTTTGGTTTATTTAGATTTGGTTTTATTTAAAGTTAATGGCTCAGATGAGTGAATATAATTGATGTATACTTTAGTTATATAACGGAATAAATTAAAAAAAATACATTTAAAAATACAAAAAATCACTCATTCTAATAATATTATTCGAATGAGTGGAAGATTACATTTGATTTCTTTTGAGTCATGCATTAACTGCTTAGTTGTTTCAATGCGTTGAATGCAATTTCTTTATGAAGTGTCAATCAGTATACGAGAGTATAAGAATTTACTATTTATTGGAATTGTCAACTTCATATGTGAAATTTATTTTTATATGTAATTTTAAAATGTTTTTGAACTATAAATTATCTCACATGTATTACGCCGTCGCCATTTTATTTTGTTACTTTGGACAATTTCATGTCAGCTGAATATCCAAAGACAATGAAACTGTTATTAAACAAATTAAGTCATATTGTGTGTAATTGTTAAATAAATGTTTTTAATATGTAAAATTTTAATGAAGCCATGTGATTGTAAAGTTTTTGTAAGTTATGTAATGTAAGTTGGTGAAATATAAGGAATAATAAGATAGAGTGGTTCATCACTAATTACCATAATAGTATGCAAATTGATGCAATAACTTTGGTGGAAAATAAGAAATAAGTTATTTTATAATGAAAGCTAACAAGCTAGTTTCAATAATTCATGTCGATTGTTGCCTCGTCAGAAATACGACAATGATATTTACCAAAAATATTTCTTAATATAATTTTTAGTAAAATTTTTCGACGATATCTCGAAATTAAGTGTGCCTTTTATTAGCATAGGCCTCCTCTCTCAGCTCAATGATATGGATATCATCTGCAATTCTAAGTCATTCTCTTAAATATGACTATATGGAGGATATTATTAATAATTGCATTGATACATTTTTAAATAAATTAAAACACCAAAATAATGATTGATGATAAGTTTAAAGTTTTCAATGAATATTGGTTGATCTAACCGTCAGTGATGTAGAATGATATAGATTTGATTTGGAAACGGCACTATACCTCTTTATTATTTGTTTATATATATTTCTATTTTATTTAAATGTTACTTTTATGGAATATGTAAATAAATAAGTTTGTTTCATGGTTCATATCGTTATTTTATTTTTATATTATAAGTGTTCTTTTAAATAATTAGTTATATTATTAAAATAAAGGAAAAATAATGTTTGTAGGTATAAATTATTCTTTTATGAAACAGTGGCAAATAAAACACGATGTCTTTGGTAAGTTGATATATTGCTGAGATATATTTAGATATAAATAACAGATAAATAACGAGCCCTCAAAGACTAAGATATAATGTTATTTATACATTGCTCAAACAATCATTGTAGAATAATAAAATAAATGTTTGTAATATTTCTTTCTTTATTAAAGTTGCGATGTTTTTTAAAATTATTAATTATCATCAGATGTAAAGTTGTAGATTGTAATTTTATATAATGCAATGAGGGTTCCAGGTTAAATGTAATATGAATCATATAGAAATAGTAATTATTTAAAATTGATTTCTGAACTGGTTAAAAACATAATACTGAGATGGGGATTATTTAAAAAATATTTACCAACATAAGTCTGCGTACTATAGAAAATGATAAAAAATACTAAAAAATATCAGACCTTGAAACTTCTAAATGCAGTGTTAAAAGTATTATTTCTATATTAAGATATAAATGCATATAGTATTTAAGTCTTCAATACTGTATTTATTCGCTTGGACAGACACCAATGTGGGTGTTTCTATGGGCGGCGGTAAGAGGTATACTGACGAGGGTCTCTTTAATAATAATGTTCCTCATACACCCAGTGAAGCCTCTGTCTGAACGTACTCCCTTCACTTTGGTTATAGGTTTCTCGTGGCCGCCAATGTATATTGCAGATCGAGTGTCCGTAGAGCCGGACACTCCTAGGCCGGCGTCTGAGAAGTGTCCGTCGACACCTACTGAAACTACGTGACGGGATTTTACCGCTGGAAAAAATAATAAATATTTGTTAATGTTAATTAATTTAATCGTTAATCGACCACGATTATAAAAAAACGTTTAATAAATATTTAGAATCGATTAGAATCAATGTTAAATAATCAATTCCCTTTAATAACATAAAAAGGGGACATTTTTATAATTTCCAGCTATTTTTTCATAAGATTATACTTTTAAATTCAAATTGAACTAGCTCACCGTGTATTCTATGCCAGTTTCCATCGCATAGAGAGAATTTATTGCCCAATTTGTAACTAGCGTGGAATGGTCCTTTGCCGTTTTCAACGTTAGCAACGACTTCGTTCTCCAAAAGTTCTAAAATCATGAAATCAGTCTTTCCGTGGACACTTAATAATAAACCGGTGGAATTACGTGGTTTTATTTCCATTGATATTGATATTTCGTATCCGACTTTGAAGTTTTGGAGAAGCTGCAAATTAAGTTGTTTTTCATTAGCATTTGTTATTTGTTGTTGGTTGCCGTAAACAGACTTTATAGACCAACATTTTCTTCTTTTGTTTTTTTTTAATGATTTTGTAAATAAGACAATTATATAGCAAATGTTATATCTAATTTTACATAACTAATATAACTTATATAATATATACTCTATAGTATTGCGGTTTTTTATAGGTTTTATATTAATTTTAAAGTTTCTCACTTTCAAATAATTGCTGCGTGTATTGCTCGAAGGACCGAAGTATATGCCGTTCTCCACATTATCTGTACATCGTAGTGAATTTACTCTGTTTGAAATATCAGTTACATACTGTCCATTCATCATCAACCCCTTAAGACAGCCTTTAAATGGTTGGTAAAAGTCCTGTGAAACAAAAAAATCGGTTTTTAATATGTGACTTTGCAACTAAGTAGATATAATTTTTTTTTTCTATACAGCTGCGCAGTAGAATCTAGGTTCGGAAACTTCCCTCCCCAGTTTTCCCCCAATCATTTAGACATTGCAAATGGTGAAACTCAAAATCATATTATGTATGCCAGAGCTCAGAAATCAAAGTAATTTTCAAACATTTTTTCGCATTTTAAACATATTCCGCTATCTTATCTAATCATCTAATATTTTCTCTGCGTGGTGATAGAACCCAAAACCGATACGTTTAGAGTCAAACTGCGACACGACGACCTCTAACAAAATAACTAATAAATATTCTTACCTCTAGATTTTGGCTGACACTATTATTGATAGATCTCAAACCACCATAATAATATGGCGCCGCCAAAACAGCAGGCGCGTAGCAAGTGACACTAGCTTCGCCTATACGTTCGCTGTCCACAGTGAGTTTCCCGTGGCCGCCGTTACGGACTAGGGTTACTGAGTGCCATTCGGTGTCGTTGTAGGTCTGGTTTGATACTACGAAACCGTTTTCGCCCCCACAATTGAATGTGAAGTGTACCTGGAAGTATATTTTTGTTATTTTTATTGTCTCTAATATATTACCTACTGTTTTTTAGTTAATAAAAGTGAAATGAAGTATGATACAGGAAAAGGAATTAACTTTAATTTTTTATTGCGTTTTATATTATTCGTTTTGATTAAACTGGCGCAAGTGACATTGATCAATTTGACTGGCTGATTTTCACGAAACTTTCGCTTACGAATTTAGATTTATCTGTAATATAAATAGATATTGCGCATTATGTTTATTATATACGCGTATCACAAAGTTCATATAACAGTATGGATATACTTAAAATAATTAATATCCTTACTTTAGCATCTTTCATATAGAGTGCTAGGAACTGGCTTGGGGCTCGTTTAGCTGCCGCATAAAATATCAGCCCGCCATGTGTGTCAAACGTACGGAAGCCCACAGTGAGGTCAAATCCTTCTAGCTGTCGGCTCGGCAGCTTACCGTATTCGATACGACTGTCGTTTCTTGAACCTGAAAATTAAATAAAAAATTAAATGTTAGCTGTCCGTACGTTAATTGTTTAATAGTTTATGTATAAATATTTTTTGTTATTTTATATGTAGGTACATGCTGGCTTTAGTAGTAGCAAACCACTGTTCGCTAATTAGATACATTGTAATAATTAAGGTAAAAATATCCAGAATTGAATAGACTAATAAACTAACATGTTTTTGATGTTCCGTGAACATGTGAATTATTATATTTGCGATACAACAGCGCCTATATAGTTTACTTTCAGCTTCACACTTTATTTTTTTATATAATAGACAGGCAGAGAACCTAGTATTAAAACACTCTGTTCTCCTTTCCACCTGTATTTGAGACATTGTCTGTTGAGTGGCGTAACTTAACCCGGTACTACGTATCGCTCTAGTATGAAAATAACGAATGAATAATTCACCTTTGTAGGGATCAACCATCGCGTATTCATAGTTGCATAATAATTACATACATACGTATGTATATATACTATACCCTACTATGTGCTGCAGAGGCAGAGTCCCGATCTCCACTTTCCGCCGAATTGGAAGGCATTGGAATTCTGAAGGCATTACGCGTTGATTGGTGGTACTCAACGTCGCTGCTGATTCGTTACCAGAGAGAAGAAATAAAAATATGAATTATTTAATTTCATCGAGTGGGAATCAAATCACTACCACAAGCACTGCCCTCTACTAAAATTATATATTTTTTTACTTACCAAACCTGTAACCCTCCTCCGGATCACCAGTAGTATATTGTTGGTCGTACGCCAAGGCGCATCCCGGCTCCGGTAAAGGCGGTGGTAGCCTGGTGGTGGTCATTGGCGCTAGTGTTGTCTTTTTGAGAGGCGCCTTAGTTGTTGGTGGTATTGTTGTTGGGACGGGAGTCGTTGTTTGCACTTCTGGTACGTATTCTACGTTTTCTGTTTTAGAAAATATTAGTTAATTCGTTAGTAATTGGTGTTCTGTTCGTGTCGTCAGCTAAGATTATTAGTTAAAACTTTAGTAAAAACCGCATTGAAATATGTTTATTACGTAAATTATTCAAAAAACAAAAAGAAATGTATTTCTAGTTACTTTGACTCTAACCGCTATACAAAAAAATGGTGTTGTTATCGAATCTTCTCTTTATGTATAGTCAATATTTATTCAGAAATGATATTTAATATAAATGATTAGATTTTAAATTATAAATACTCCTTTTTTACTTCGCGCTGTATGCCGCACAGAGCAGGGTAGGCAGAAACATATTTCTGCCTACCTTGTTCTATATCTTTTCGCATTTTACGCCAAAATATTCATATTAAAAAAAAAGTTTAATTTCATGTAATAAATATTTTTAAAAATTTTACCTTTTTTACTGGTAACTTCTTCTACAGGCTCTATAATACTCGGCGTTGGTAGGATATCTCCCCGCGTTGGTGCCGGCCATGATCCTAGGTCTAAATATAGTGCATAAGATATTTAGTATAATTTATTATTATATATGTTAATAATATATTGAAACAATTTATATTTGGATTAGCAGGATACGCATAAACAATCTAGTGTCAAAACACTCCGTTAAGTGACGAAGCTCAACGCAAAATTTATCTGTCAGGTCGAGAAAATGAAGTCAAAGTCAAAATATCTTTATTCCATAAAAATGCTTAACATTTACTTGGACATGTCAAAAAAGTAAAAAACAATGAAAAACTTTTGTTTTTCATTGTTATTATATTGGTTGTTTTTAACCCAAAAAAAATGTGCAATTTTGACTTGAAAAAAAGCCCGTTCAAATGGTTGAGCTCATGAGAAGATCCAGGCAAAGAAACTCATGGCCATTCTTTTTAACTGCCAATATTTGTTACAAATTACAATTAACAATTTTAACTTAGAAATAGAGCAACTCATTTCCAAACATCTTTATCGCGAACATAATTTTTAACAGAGTAATATGCTTTTTGGCAGAGCAGGCTCTGCAAAAAGTTTAACCACTTTGTTAAATTTGTTCAGTGATAAATTAGCCACGTCGTTTGGAAGAAGTGTATACTTTGACCTACGAATGAGTGAGGAAGAATGAAAATAATTAATTCCCTCAAATAAGGATGGAACCCACAATCATCGCGCTGAGAGTTACACGCTACTAACTGCGCCACGATGGTCTCTTATTTAATAGGGTAATATAAATCAAAACAGAAATTATCTATCATTCAATACAAAGCATGAAAAATACCTTGGATAACACCTCCAGTAGAAATGGTCTTGCCACATCTTCCAAATGTAACACTATGGTTACTAAATGGTTCTAAAAGGTTCAAAACCCTTCCATTAATAGTTGCATCTGCTATGCAACCCTTGAATGGTGATTTAGAACCCACTTTGCCTCCAATTACATATCCAGGTTGAACTCCTCCTATGAAGAGGACGCCACTTAATATATGGAGTGGTTCTGGAGGCGAATCCGTGCTGAAATAAAGAAGAAAATATTTAATTTTGTTTTATTTATTATTTATTTTCTTTTAAGTGTCATTTCGAAATTAAGAATAGAAATCTATGTTAGAAAACGTATAAAAATGTATACTATTTTAAATAAAGATAATATTTTATGTTGTTGTAATTATACTTTTTATGATGGTAATTACTATTACCAACTATGAAATGATTAGAATGGTGGATGATGATGAATATGATGATATCAATAGATTTTACTCACGAATAATTCTCATATTATATTTATTTCCTATACATACCTAAATGTCACATGTTAGGTAAAACTCGAGAGGTAATAAAAAAATATTCTTTGTTTTTGAAGGTAGAAATATATTTTTTAATTCACCTGAAGTAATCGAAGTCGTCCACCACCAGCCTCAACGTTTTACCGTGAGTGACGGTGACGACGTGCCATTGTGTATCGTTGTATGTACTGAGTCCTGTATCGAGGCTTTCTCTTTGGCTCATTAGTACCAATTTTCCTATAATTGTAATATTAAACTTATTTAAATAGCGATAGACTAAATTTTTTGTCACTAACCCTAAAAGTAAGGGAGTCCTGGGGGAGAATCGACACCTACCAAAATTATATATATATTATGTACAGATTGGTTGTTTATCAATGCTATATGCAGTGCAGCTTTCCCATGCTTATTCGGCTCGAGAGAATCATTGCGTATCGAATGGGGAAATGGCAACGGCGCATATTGTAGCGAGGAAACGAACATAACGATTTCCTGAAGTGGGCGGCGAATCCACTACCATCGCATTTAAAGTACATGCTGCCTATGCCACCGGCACATTTATCTTGTTTCACTTTAAATATTTTTAATATTTTTTTAATATAATGATTTAAATACCTTTTATAATGGACAGCGATATACTGTCCGGTGTAGACGTCGTCTGAGTTCGACTCACATATAAAAATAGTAAGCCGTCAGGACTGGATGTTTTAAATTTGAGTGTTAATTGGACGTTTTCTGCAGTGATGTCCATAAAACGGAGGTAGCTGTTCTCACCAGACAATGATACTAGTGATGCGAACTGGAAGAAAAATATTAATTTAAAAAATATGTTCGAATGCATAGTGCATCAAAAATATGAATAATTATTAATTTGTTGGTTAAATTTCAACCAATAACTTACAAATCTTTACATATATTGTAATCAATGTTTTTTTACGTTTTGCCCTGTATGTAGCAGCGTAGGCATAGATAACCCAGTGTCAAGACACTTCGTTTCATTTCCTTTCTTACCAAAGCGAGGAAATTAGCATAACTCCTCCGATTATTAACATATATGGGTCATTTTAGCGAAAATACGAAATTCATGTCCTAATAGATTTTTTCTAAGTAGTTATGAAATTTAAGCAATTATTATTATTTTGTTACTAGGTTTGCATACATAATACCTATAAGACTTTCTAGTAAACTAGATATCCGATATTTCTTTTGCCTATGTTAACATCAGAAAAACGTTCCCTCGCTATGTCCCAAACTCCAGATTCAATTACTCTATGGTCGCTAAATTGATACATTTCGCTAAATTTTATGTCAGACTTTTACTGATCGCTTGAATTAGTTTGAATTAGTTCATAATTTACTAAGTAACATTTTTGGCCGTCATTACATGACATCTTATAAAACCAAGGTAATCAATTTAACCTAATTAACTAATTAACGTTAAAGTTGGTTTTTGGTAACTTATAGCGTGACCATAAAATGCAATACGAAAGAATGCATTTTTATGTGCGTTTTTAGCGGTAATGTTTAATTTCATTATTCCCTCACCGTCATTCCCTCATAATTATCTATAGTGCTGGAATGATGAGAGGTGAGGGAATGATTATTTTAACCGTGCGCTTTGTAGGCTTTTTCTGTTTTGGCTGCATTAACGCTAATTGGTCTTTGCTTTCTCGTCTTGGAGCTTTATTAACATAAGTATTGCAAAAAAAAACATTAATTAATGACACACAATTAAACTTGAAAAAGAAAGAGTATGCTGTAGAGAAAAATGAAGAGTCATCCTATCAATTTAAAAAGACTTCGAGAAAGAATAAGAAAAAAGGACAAGTAAAACCTGTACCTGAAATGAGTTCAAGGGAAAAAAGAATAAAACGAAAGAGTTGGAAAAAAAAATTGTCGAACCTTTACGGATTGTTGACATATACATTGTCGACATAGGGATAAAAGGTGTGCTCTGTAAGAATTCAAGTTCCTTATGGCGTCACTAGGCAACAAAGTACTCTTCATACAGTGTACTTTATTTACGTCGCAATGTGTTGCAGGGTGTCAAAGCCCACACTATTAGCTCTCTGTCTAAAAATAACCGACACGATAATTTCAGTGGCTTAAAAAGCAAGATTTGAACATTCACATCTTGAGTGATACGTTCTTGTACTAATTAACTGTCCAGTTAATCAGTACAAGAACAAGTTTATTTTTCACATTGTATCTCGACATATAAATAATTTATATCCGAGAACGAGATTATTTTCATGCCATTATTCGTAACCAGGCCATGGAAAATGTGCGCCCCATGGTGTGGGAGGAATTTTAAAAAGAAGTGCCGATAGAGCAGAGTGGCTGAAAGCTTTGATACCATAAATTTCATGAAACGCAAAAATATATTACTCGAAAGATGTCCTTCAATAATATTAATTGAAGTAACCACCGCTGTTATCGCAGGGATAGAACATTTAGTAAGCATATCAGAATCAATCGCTACATTTCGTGGAACAAAAAAATCTCGAGTTCATAAATCTTTCATGCAACGATTGCACTGGTAAGTGTAGCCCTTATCATAAAGGGTATTACTCGTCTTCCAAGAATAATTCTGGTATGTAAAATTCAAACCCAGAGTGCATCGGATAGTAAACAATATTCAAAAGATATCCCTAATGAGAATGCTAAAGGAACAGATCCAGATTATAATATATAGATAACGTCCCTATATTATCTATAATATAGGGATAATATCCCTATATTGTCTATATATTATAATCTGGACCATGATATTATTCATAATAAAAAAAATAACACTTTGTTGTACATTTGCAATTGGATTGTAAATTTGATTTACACAGTACATATTATAAGATCACTGTGCAATGGCGGCCTTATCGCTAAGAGCGATTTCTTACAGGCAACCAACAATACAAGATCTATAAAAAAACGATGTAAAAAGTATTAAATGGGACGTTAAGACTTATCCATAGACATAGATGATATGGAGCATAGATGGACAAATTTCTTCAGTTTGTGAAGATATGACTAGTACAGTAAGCGCATATGACTAGAGGTTCTATAACTTGGAAATGGCCGACATTAACAGATGTACAACAGTATAATTGGAGGATGTATTTCAGAAGATTCAGCCTCCAAGAATAATAAAAAGAGGATGCTACTTCGTAAGGGAAATGGATAAAGGTGATTAACTGAGTTGATCAAAGAAAGATTCTTGATATTTATACTTAATATTTTGTGTTTCTGAAACTGATTTCAATGTTTTGGCGAATTGCCCTTTTTATTTAATATCGAGAATGGTGCTTTTCCTTTCATATTACGAGATTTTTTTTGTCATTAAACATGTATTTTTTAGTACTTAATTGTCATAAATATATTAACACTCATTCCCTCACGTACCGCATCATTCCCTCATTCTCTATTTTTTTGACTACCCTCTTTATCCCATGAAAACCCACTTATTTTGGGGACCTCTATATCATTGATAATTAGATACACTAACACTATAAAATTCAGAGAAAAGAATAGTTAAATATTTTAAATATTTTTCATAAATTTTTAAACCCTTATTTCGTATTTTCGCTAGTATGACCCATATATCTAAACTAAATGGTTACTTTTATCGAATACACGCTTTCCTTACCTGACAGCCATATGCAATTCCAACTGATTCTATATTTTCACTCAAATCTATATTAATTCCGTCGATACTAATCTGTCGTATACAACCGTCGAAACCTTTAGTTGTTACTTGTACTATTCCCTTATTGTTTCCGCCAAAGTTCATAGTATCCAAAGCGGTTATTTCATTAACTTCAGAATCAGACATTCCTTTGAGTAATTCATTATCAACTCGAAGAGAACATGAGTTCAAGTACCTGCCAGCGTCAAGTCTGTGCCATTTGCCATCGTTGTATGTCTTTGGAGTACCGAGAATGACTAAATCGTCTGGGTTTCCTAGTGACATCTGTTGGATTAATGGTAAAACTGTTATTTTTTTTATTATCATTAATATAAAACTGTTTTATAAACTGATTATCAAATTAAAATTTTGCACACATCAACGCACATTGATTTTAAAGTATACGAGAAGTTTGCACAATAATATACCTGTAGGAACACTCGTCCATCTTGCATTTGCAATGAGAAGAAGTGTTTATCTTCTCCCACTAAGTATATTAAGCCGTCTGGAGCGTACGTTCTGAAGAACAATAATACTTGATTTTTCTGAGAGCCGAGATATCCTCTCCCTGGCATCGTTACATGTGAACGACCATTTAAACGATATTCTTGAGGACCAGACTGAGATGATATTAATCTGTCTCTATAACACACAAAAGAAAAATCTAATTAAATTTTATCCCGGGTATTTTTAGGTATTTTCTAGTTAAATATAATAATAGCGACGCGCTCGCGGCTTCACCCGCGTATACTTACACAAGGATTTATTTTTTCATGTGAATTTTCCTAACAGAATAACGTTATCAGTTTAAAGGCAATATCCACACATTGATAGTTAAATTTAACATGAAGTGACGCACAGACAAATAGAATTTTTAAAAAAAAGTATTATTGTTATGAGTTGCTATTACATTTATAAATGCCAATATAATATTTCAGATACAGACAGCTGTGAGTTACATTTTTATTTTATGTATAGATTATATTATATATTGAGCTTAATGACAACCCTCACGATATATGAATAATCAATAAAATATACTATAAATAACAATAAATGTTGTAGTCTCATTTAAATGAAAATTCTTTAAAAAATAAATAAGCCTAAAAATCAGCAAGAAATGTAAAAATAAATTAAAATTTATGTCCATTACCTCTGTCTTGCGCCTTTCAAGTTATTAGAATCCACGAAATTCCAGAGGCCAACGGGAGAATCTCCTAACATTAGTTCTTCTATTTGACCTTCGAATGCTGGGAAGCTGATTCCTTGTAGCTTAGCATCAGACGGTACACCACCGACATACAATTTAGATTTATCACGATCTAAATTAAATATCGTATGTTGACCGGGCAGTACTGCTTCTTTATCGGTTATCTTGTCGGTACCGTTGTCGAGGCTCTCGCGGATTGATAGTTTAACGTTACGCCCAACTCTGTCAAAAAAAAAAACAAAATATTCTGATTCAATATCTTAAAATTTACACAACTTAAGCAACACAACTTTTTGAACGAAATTAATTGACTTAAACTTTACTTTTAACATTTAAAAGTTTAATCATACTAATATATTGTCAATAATAACTCACCTATCAACGATAACTTGATACCAGCGGTTGTCGGCGACGAATTTGTCGCTTCCTATTCTTGCTGGCTCACGCCCGGATTCAGCGCTGTCACCTATATCCATAACTAGATAGGGATAGCCTTTCTGTATTCCAACTACCATAAAATCATCCTGCGATTAATAAAAAAACATACGTTATTTTTTATTGTTTTAATATTTAATAATATAATTATTTTAATTTATTAGTCTTACTTTAATAGTCTATAACATAATAAAGCAATAAAAACTGAATATCTGTAGGTACACAATGCACATCTTCACCTTCGGAACTACTGGATAAATTTAAATAAAACTTTTTTATTGTATGCTTAGCTATTAGAAATAGCTGGCTGATGGCTGTAATTGCTAATTAATTTTGAAATATTTATGTAGTATCTCTTAAGCATTACTACTCTAAAAGAGCAATTCTAGAAGAACACCTTTAATTCTAAAGAATACAAAAATAGCTCTTTAGCAAAGACCTATGTATAAAAATCAGATATCTGCAATATTTGAGATCAAATTTTAAGAAACTTGATGCTATATGGAAAAATGATAAGGTTAGAGCGAGTGAAATAGCGATTATTAAGTCGTAACTTCTGGTATTTACCGATTTAGTTCTTCTCAGCATAGTGTCCTTTGGATTTCCGAGGTATAAAATAAAACCATCCTTTTCTTTAGTTCGGAAGTAAGCAGACACGTGTGTTGAAGTGGACATTTCATCAACAGTGTCAGGTAGACGAGGTTGTAAAGTGGACCAGCGGTCGAACGTGACTCCTACTGGTAATCGATTAGCTACAGTACGCGCCTGAAAATAATATAAGATAAAAATTTTGTATAACATAAAAAGTAAAATTATAAAAAGCGGCACAGCTCTGTTGCACTGCTCTGGTAAGTTTAGGTTCCCTATGCCTACCGTGTTATATGCGAGATATTAAAACGGATTTTATTAAAATTCTAGTGTGATATATTTTCCAATTATGTTAATTTCTCCGGTTTGGTAAAACAAATCGCGGTGTAGACTTCCGCTATTTCACAGGCAACGTCAACGTCCAAGTGGAAAGCGAACAACGAGTGTCCTGACATTAGTTACTATTTTGTCAGTTAGAGGTCTCTATTTATCCTGTAATACGAGAAAACGCGTGTCGCTGAAAAAGGTCGTTTGGTAATAAATAAACAAGGACCTGTTCGATGAGTTCTCTCAACTTTTGTAGTTTCTCATCTGCTTCCTTTCTACGATCTTCCAGATCTTCTTGTCTCATTTTTACAGCTCCATAAGTAGAGGATATGTTCGGAATCATTTCATTGATATTGTTAACTGCAAAAATTAATAAAAATTATGAAGTTAGGTACGCATATTCTGATAACAATAAATTTTAATACAAAATTAAGGATTTTAAACAATTACAAAAATTAAACAAACAGTTCCACTTTAATATCGAAAAAAAATTGCAATATAACAAAAGAGTAATTACCGAGGCTGTCTACATTAGCTGTCATCTTTTGAGCTTCGTCTGCCGATTTAGGTAAAGTCTGCGCCCAATCCTTGCTCGATGCCAATTCCTTTCCTAAGTCCGACATAATTCCTTTGGTATTTTTAACGATTTCATATACTTTTTCTGCTTTCTCACCTTCTTTTTCAAGAGACGGTTTTGGTGCAGTCGGCAGAGATCTTAAAGATAAAAAATTAAATACATTGAATTTTAGACAAAAAAAGAAATACTATAGGTAACAGTGCATTTATTTACGCGCGTTAGTGTTAGCGTGTTAGTAGTAGTTTAAGTGAGTTACTTACAACTGAATAGCATTGTTTTCATCATCGGCGTAACCAAGAGTAGATGTCACGTTGCTTAACGCCGTGTGTGCTTTAGTTAGATTAGGCCTGAGCATATGTTCAACATTATTGAGAGCTACTGAAGCCTGTTCCGATAAGGCAAGCGAACGATCGCGTGTCGGTGTTACACGCTGGTTAATTTCATTATTCTAAAAGATAGATAAAGATAAAAGATAAATAATAAGGTATTTTGTTATATAATTAACGATTACGTTTATTTATATACAATGATCTTTGAAAATACTTACAACATCGTCGACATTTGCGACAGCGGCTTCTGCTTCGTCGCTAGCGTTTTTCGCTTCGCCTATTTCTTGAACTATGGACGAATAAGCAGATGCTGCTAAATACGCGTCTTGAGTCCTCGTATTATTGTTTTCGCGTTCCGCTAAAGCTCTTAAACTATCAGCCTGTTATAAAGAAAGTTATTCTAAAGGAAATATTTTTTAAGTACATATAAACAGTTCATATTTGCGTCAGTTCAGTCATCGTTAGCGTTTTAATGTAAACGTGACTGTTGCGGGTTCGTTTTCCTTTCGGAGGAATGAATTAATTTCATTTTCTTGGTCCTGTAACAAGACAAAGCGCGACGTTGAGTTCCGCCACTCAACACCAATGTCTAGGAAATGGAGAAGTGCGTGAGGAAACAGAGTACTTGAGCAATAGGTTATCTTTTCCTGCCATATGCAGGATTCAGAATAAAACTAAAAAAAATAAATAATTAAATATACATTTTTGTATATTTTAGTTTAAATCTATACTTACTCTATTTCTCAGATTAGCTGCGTGAACGTAAGCTTCATTGGTTAAGTTAGTTAGTTCAGGAAGTACATCAGTTAAGTTCTGTAAACTACTTTCCGTATCGCCATTAATAGAAATGGTGTCATTTAGAAGTTTAGTTGCGTTCTTAGTCATTTCCCCAACTTTAGCTGTGAAGTATGTCGCATTGTTGATATCTATAGCTGCGTCTATAAGATCTTTCATAGCAGCGCCATTTAATTTTGTCACTGATAATACTTTATTTCCGAATTTAGATTTCCTGATAGAAAAATAAATATGTTATATATTTCCGAAATTATAAATAACTGTATTGGTATTTTTAATACATGGCTGTTTTACTATTACTTTACATTTTAAATTGTAAAAGAATATCTAAAAAGAAGTTCATAAAAAATAAAATACTAACAATTATAACTTAGTCCACAACAAACAACAAAATCGTCGTTAAATATTATTTATGAATAAATATTTATAATTTTTTTTAATAAGATATAGGTGTAGGTATATTTGAACTTGAATTAACGATTTTTTTTTAATTAAATATTTAATACGAAAATTTACCCAAGATATATAAATAAAGTAACGAATTAAAAAAATAATATGTTAATACCTATTGCTTTCGTTCAGTTTTTCTGCTTTTGTAGTTCTGTGCTGTGCAAGGTCTGTGTATTCTAGCATTTCATCTAACTTAGCTTTCAATTCACGAGTTGCATTGATGACAGATTCAAATTTCTAAAACAAAGGGGTATATATTAATATGAATTTTAAAAAATATTTTGAAAAGAAGAATAATTTCCATGTAATAGGTCTCGAGCCCACGTCTCTTGTTTACCGTCCAAGTGCTGGACCACCAGACCAGCAGGTAGACAGACAGAAGTATGCGACACGTTTATTTTGACGATGTTTTGTAACATATGCAGAGGACATTACAAATCCACACACACGATTCCACATCCATACATGTGATCATACAACTACACATTTGAGTAAATTGTTTATGTATAGCCTACAAAGTACACTAAGTGCTTAAGGTTTTTTTACAAAATATTAGAATAAATTACTATTCTAATATAAATTAAATATGTACATATACATTTGGAGGATATTTTCTTACCTTTATCTGTTCATTTACTGGTTGAACGAAAAGGTTCATTCTTTCTATCTGTTTTGATGCGTTTGTGTGAGCGTTGAATGCTTGCGTCTCTTTGGGTTTCAGATCTTTTTCTATATAAAACAAAAATAACAATATGAATACCATTTTTAACATTTGTAAATTATATTTATTCCACACTAGAAAAAATATATTTTTTATACAAGTTTATAAAGATTTGAATGTCGAATTTGAACTTGGAAATCGACCAGGCGCTCTGACCACTAAGCCATACGTTCTCATCAAGCTACGTAGAAATTCTTATACGTATGTTACAACAATATAATTCTAAGTAATTATCATAGGGTAACGTAAAATTGTTAAAATTCCCTATGGAGATACTAACAACATAAATAACTTGAAAAATCAGAATTTTTCATCATTATGGAAGTATTTAATTATTAAGTCATTCAAAGGAGTCATTCATAGATTTGCAAGAGATTCCTCCGATGAGATCGGAATATTACCTATACATTTTGCAGTTATATACTGTAGAGTGTCGTAATTTACTTAGAAATAACTTTTAATTCATAAATTAATTTTAATTAGATTTTTTCCCGACTCCAGGTACCAAAGTAGATTAGCAATTAATAATAATTAAGTTTACAGTTGTACCTGCTATATCACTTTTAATCTGTCGGGCCTCAGTCAAGGCGCTGTCCACTTTAGGTTGTTGACTTAATTCAAGACCAGTCGCTAGGTCACCGACGTGGATGACGACATCTTTGGCCTTTTGACTGTTTTCTCTTACTGAGGCCAGTATTTCATCTGCAGCGTTAGTCAACTCAGCGGCTCTCAATATTTGCTTATCGCTATCAGTAGCTGCAAATTCAGCCTGCAAAACATTATAAATATGACGTTCTTCTTGTATTCCACACATAGCAGGTAGCGGGAACCACGTCGCATTTCTGAGGCGATTAAACTCAATTCGTTATCAGAGCGAAAAAATGATATTAAATATTTCATTCCCTCGAGTGGGAATCGAACCCACAACCACGTTTACAGGCACACTTTGTGCCCCTGCACCACGAAAAGCCTCAATATTATGGCTTATGAACTATAAAGACACAGGTCATCTAAAAAAATAAACATACCGATCGTAAAAGATTTTTGGCGTTGCTCTCTAGTCCTTTTACTGAAGATGTAACTTCAACAAGATCAACGTTTTTGAGTTCTGCAACTCTTGGTTTCAGCAAGTCCGTTTGATTTGATATGTAATTGAGACGTTGTGTTGTGAAGAACGAATCAGCTTTGCCCTGTATATAAATTAAATATATCGTTGAAGTAAGATTGTCGTCGAGGTAAAAAAATGACTTCAAAATTATTCACAAATTTAAACTGAAATGTGAAATACATTTTTTAATAACTTCAAAGGGAAGGTAATTAAATAAATTGTTGATGATTATATATCTACTATTTAAAGTCCATTATTTTTGGAGTCAAAAAAAACCTGCAGTCGAATTCATAACCTCCTCCTATTTTAAGTCGATTTTTAAGTTCGAAGTATATAAAATAATTTAATAGTAATAAAATATTAATTTTTACCTTGAAATCAAGAGTCGCATTTCTTAATCGGTCACTGAGATCTTCTACTGTAAATATTAAGGCGTCTGTGCAAGAGTCGCATTCCAGGCATCCTTCTTGTGGTATCAGCACCCATCTGTAAGACAACACTTTTGTTTACATATAAAAAAAAACAAATTGAATTAATTGTATAAGTTAAAATTAAGCATAGGCCATCATGGCACAGCTTTGGACTATAAATACGACGGCTGTGGGTTCGATCACCATAAAAGTAAAAAAAGTATACTTTAAATGTAAGGTATATTATGTAAACTCGGATACGATTATGTCAGCAATTACTATAAAAACCAAAACAGCATTTTAATAAAAAAAAATACAATTAGATTCAAATACATAATATGAAAAACTAAGTAATATAATTATTATATCCACACCTTTCTGGACACCGATCGCATTTCTCCCCTATGACGCCCGGTAAGCACTCACATTGGCCGGACGCGTTGCACATAAATCCGACTGAATATCCTTTGTTACAATTACAATCTGAAAGTACACATAAATATTATATAAAAAATAGTTAATATACTCTTTAAAGCAAAGCTTAGGTGATGCCTAAACAAGATTTTCTTCTTACATTTTTAAATTAATGACATATAAGCTCAGATAGAAATATTTTCTTCTATTTATTATATAAAAATACTTTTTAAGATTATAATTTAAGTATAAGTAGTTCAATCGATAATAGTATTAAAGATATTTATAATACAAGTATGAAGTATACTAACGATCGCATCCTTCCTTCGTGTAGTTCCAGTAACCAGCTGCACACTGATCGCAATGCTTTCCAGTCACTCCTTTAGCGCATCTAGAGAGCAAAAGGTGATATTTTAAAAGCTTTTATTCTAAGTATTTTTTCAATAATACGGAACTTTTTTTTAATGTTATGATATATTTTTATTTTTTATAATGAAATTTAGTAAAAATATTTTAGTTTTGTAAAAGTTTAATCTCACTTGGTGAAAATGAAAATATTTAGTAAATGTATAAGTAATTAATGTATAATCGTATTCTCATAGGTCTACTATGAGATGTTTTCGGTTTATCTATACATTAGGGGACAACTATATAAATTTATACCTTTAAGTAATTAAATAGCAATATTTATTTTAAATACCTGCACTGTCCAGTATTATCATCACATTGAGCCGACTCGGAGGCGACACCACAGTCACACGGAGTACAACCCCGCCCGCTGTTAAGGCCGTAGTGATTTGGTGCGCATTGGTCGCATTTGTCCCCTATGACCCCGGGTCTGCATACGCAAGTACCGGTGGCGGGATCGCAGCGCTCCATGCCGAACTCGTCGCATATGCATGCTAGGAAATATTACAAATTAATTTACTTAAACCAACATGGCATGGCTAATATATATATATATATATATATATATATATTTATTTATGATGCTAAGTCACATTCTTCATTCTTAGTAGTGACTTTTTGTAAATTACTTTGTATTTTTTTAACTTTAGTGATAATAAACAATAATTAATATCTCAGTCTAATTTTCTTAAGCCCGTAATACGAACATACCTGTACAATTCTTAGAGAAAATGGCGTCACCAAAGAACCCTGGGGCACATAAATTGCAAGCGGCTCCGGCAGTGTTGTTGACACATTTGAGGCAATCTCCTGTTATACTATCGCAAGATCCAGGATCTGCAGTGTTGATGTTGCCAGAGCAATTGCAAGGCTTACAATGGTCACCTGAAACAAAATAATCATATTATTTTATATATAATATGTTGCTTAGAGTGTGAACAGCCTATTAATTATGTTGTCAAGAGAGAAAAAACCTTTGTAAAATTCTGTTAGTTTATATTACGTATTATCAGAAGATTTTTTATAATATCGAAGGTAGATCTGTATTCCCTACAATATCTAATAAATAAGTTATTAATAAAGTAGATTTTGTATCTTTTTTACACTTTCGAATGGTATATAAACATTCGAGTACATAACGACAAAAAACAGATTTAGCATAGATTAAATTTTGATTTAAAGATAAATCACAAAAGTAATATTTAACATACCAATTTCCTCTGGTATTCCATAATAACCGGCAGCACAGTATTCGCATCGAGCACCTCCATAGCCAGGTTTACACATACACGATATTAGAGTGCCATTTTCACTTAAATCACAGCCTATGGCGAAGCTATGGAAGTAAAGAATTATAATTATTCATCAATGTAATGTTATAAACTCTGTGTATATTTTCGAAACATAACTAAATTCGGTAAAAATATTTCTTCTCACTTAAATATTTTAAAATAATATATTGTTGACTCATAATTTTGTATTCTTAGAAAAAAAAACAATTTATATAAGGTGGTTCAAATGCTAATGCTCCTAAGATTAGATCTCAATTTCATTTCTTTTTATTATTAAACTTTCTTTCGTTTGTATATTTTATAAGTAAAGTTAAATAAAAACTCACTTATTAGAGGCATACGGTATGGGACAAGCGCAAATCAAGCAGTCCCTCGGGGTGCCGATTGTTGCGTCGCCGTGATAACCTTCTATACATTGTTCGCAATGATCGCCAAATGTATTGTCCGTACATTCCTAAGTAAACGTCAATAAATATTAATAATTTTATATAAACCTATTCTAATTTTTGGCATCCTTTATTAATTAATTTTAACACTAGGTGGAAGCGTTCAACACCGTCCTATATCTAGAAAACGTCCTCAGAAACGATTTTTTTAAGTATAAAAGTTCTATCTAATTACAATTAAATCTACAACAATCAGGTTTAAGGCCCTAAACAAATTAATATAATACTCACCAAACAAATACCGGTATTAACATCACATTCCTTCGAGTGTCCGTTGCACTGACAAGGTACACAGAAACCTGCGTGAGGTCCTGAACTAAGCCTGTAGTAGCCCTCCGCGCACTGTTCACAGGATAAGCCTCTATACGCTTTGGGACACTGACATTCCTCTACCGATGAGGCTCGCCTATCATCTGCGTAGTCGTCCACTCCCACGTCTAGTCTTACTGCCATTAACCTGTATCATTATTTATTTAGAAAATTACTTTTCCTAAATGTGTTTCCTAAATACTGTTTTATTATCTTTTAAATACTTATGTTTTTTATTGACAGATTATTTATTTAATTTTGAATATTAGTGTTCTAGTAAAAGCTTAACTTATTTTGCTTTTATTAACAAAAAAAAAATTCAATAAAATATTAACAGATATAAATACAAACCGTGTAGTAACAGCTTTATTCCAATACGTAGCTCTAATATAAATACTAGTAACATTAACCAGCACATTCATGAACTGATCTCTTGTGACTGCTGTGCCATCCAAATTGGTGAATTCATCCTCACTCAGTCTAACACTGTGCACCCAATCAATTAAAGATGGCGGTTGCTCTACACTGTTGTGCACTATAAAGTTGTTTGACCCGCCTATTATGACGTCAGCAGCGTCTATCGCTTCGCCGTCTTCTTGTGTTGTGTAGAAGAGCGAGTATGTAAGGTCTCCACCGTAGGATGTTAGACGTTTACCTGAAGGAAATTGTTATTTTATTAATTATTTTGGTTTTAATAATAATTGTGTAGAATAATCTCTTTTTTTAGATGTATATTTCATTTTATATAGCTTAATATATTTTTAGTGGTGTCTGTAAATGCGAGTGCTTTTAAGGCGTCTGCGTCGAGGAAATGAAATATTTAATATTTTCATTTCTTCACTCTGGTGTCGATATTAAGCGCGGCGTTGAGTCCCGTCACTCAACACACAATGCCTGCAGAATTCGATGGAAATTGGGAACTGAATGTTTTAATACCAAGTTCCCTCTGTGAGCTTGAGGGTAATATATTTTTGAAGAGTAGTAATATAACAAATATAATTAATTATTTAGACTGAAATTTCTTTATAATGAAGAACTTACCAAGATAATAATCGGGGGCGCCAAAATACACCACTCTTTGTGTTCCATCGTCACTGGCTACATCAGCACCGATGACTGATTCGTTTAGTACCGTAGGGGGTACCGGTATGGGAAAGATGTTTAATGTACGGTTAGACTCTATGTTTACCAAATACCAGTCTGTCATACCGTTTATCTGAAAATAAATAAGTAACTAATTTCATATGTTTTATAAGAGCCGAGGGAATCTCCATAAGTTCTTATTAAAAAAAAATAGGTATAATAATAGTTTGAAACAAATAAAATTGGTAATTGGTAAATAAAATTGGTAATTTTTGTATTGTATTCTTGCAGACAAACATAATTGTTAATAAACGTTGCATTTTCGAAATGTTGTAAATGTTGTTGTTGTGTGTTGTAAAATATGTGGAAGTGTGAAGGAATAACAAACTGAAAAATATTATAATTTATATATATGTATAGATCATCTTAGTATCTATAATTTATATTAACTTACCATAGCCCAAGAAAGGTACGAACTGACACACTTAGTTGTTTTACCGAAGCAGAAGCATTTGGTACAACCGTCGGGATTATCGGGTTGAAGATTGAAGTATTCGTCTTTACATACGTCACAGGCCTGTTTGTAAAAAAGGAAAATCAGATAGTCTTGTAATAATATAATTATTTAATAATTCTCATTTGATTTTCAAATTATTTGCCTGTACTGCTTAAGATAAAATGCTAATTTAAAAAAAATCTTAATAAGTAAGAGGTTTTTGTTAAGCTTGCTATGCTGGCTTTTCGTGATGAGATTTGATTCACTATACATCGCTGTTAGTCTTTCACGTTTTAATTATACTTTGATTATTAAATAAATGACATAAATATATATTAATAATTTAACAAATAATAATAAACCGAGGAAATAAGTTGTAATAAGCGTATAACAATTTCGACGTAGTATAAGAACGTATCGCATAGTGAGAGCGCTAGAAAGGTATACAACCTATACAGATTCCAATTCCGCTACGTTTGAATTTTTACCCGTTATCTAAAATATGTTCCTTCTAATGTCTTTCTTTTTTCTTTATTATCTTTAGCCTGTAAGAAAACACATCCAAAACACCGTATTTAAAAAAAAAACTTCTTATTCTACCGAGAAACCCACCTGTCCCTTAACATGTTTCTTGCAGTAGCACTGCGCAGTGTTCTGATCGCACACGTCGTCAGTGGTCCCCTGCAGGTCGCAGGTGCACTGGAGGCAGTCTGGGAACGCATAATGTCCGGGGACGCAGTGATCGCACACGCGACCTATTACGTTCTCTTTGCATCTGTTGAGGCATATAAAACGCATTTAAATTATTATTTTGTCTGAATATAATAATGTAAGAGAATGAATTTTATAATATAAATGAGAAACACTTATTTTATCCTTCTTCATTGTACAATTTTCAAACAATTTGGACATATTACAGTGTCCAGTATTCATATAGAATAAAACTTGACTTGAAAATACACTTTGTATAAGCATATTATACTGTATTACTAACTATATATATTATTACACTCATAAAGAGATACTTACGCGCAATTACCACTGTCAGCTTCGCACTGCAGCTGGTTACCGATGACACCTAAAGGATTGCAGTTACAGTCGTCGCATCCCCGTTGTACGTCAAAGTTGAATGTGTAGGGCTTGCAGCGGTCGCAGTCCTCGCCTTCTACGTTCTTCGGGCAGATGCATTGGCCTTTGGAAGATAAACAAAAAAGAAATTAACTCATTGACAATATCTATTATTCTGTAGTCATATAATTTGGGGATCTTCAGATGTAGTGCGAATAGGTATTTTTTTAGTAGATTTTTTTTTATACTTAGCGTCTTATTCTTGCATAATAATAGGTATGTGTCAGATACTCAGTGCTCACTATAAAGCCATTTCGTGCTATGTGGGGGAACTCAGAGGCGCGCGTTATCTACCAGAGCGGAGTAAAAAAAACAGTAAAAGAAACAGTCTTTCTCCTTTTTTTCTTTTTTGTGGATGATGAATTCATCAATAACATCGCATCAACAGTAAAAAACTGTTTTACTGCACCACGATTGATTAATGTAAATTGAAAATCGAAAATGTAAATTGAAAAATTTTTATCGCTACGCGCATTAAATTTTTTATACATTATTCAAAAAATACATTATTATATCAGTCGAGGCCCTACCACGGCTCAGAGCACTACTCGTGCTCCACCGCTGGCTAACCTCGACTATCTTAATTATAGTCCCGCAGGGAGCGCCTTTACAGTCGTATCAACATTATTATATCATTGTTGATTATTAGTTAATTTCGCTTACCATTCTCGTCGCATATCGCCGTCGACGGACAATGGCAGGGCCTACAATTGGGAAATCCATAATAACCAGTCCTGCAGGCGCTGCAGGTTCTACCGATAACATTTTCTTTACAGGGACACTGCCCGCCGAATGTATTGCACTCGAGCTCAGTGGAACCCATAAAATCGCAGAAACAGCTTAACGCTCCACTGTTGTATTCAGCTGTTATTGAAAACATGGCGTCGTGGCAGAAACCTGTGTGGGAATATGTTGATAGATAAATATTCATAGGATGTGAGAATTTATATATTTATAAATATTCATAGGATGTGAGAATTTATTTAGTTGATATTTGCAAATTATTTGGACATACATTCATATATTTAAACAACTTCAAAAATTTTCATTTTTTAGATGAGATTATTTTTTATACTTAGATGAGCGATAGATTTATGTCAAATGTTTCCATTCAAACTTGGCAAAACTCAAAAAAAATCCAAATCCAAAACAACTATTAGTTTACCAGTTTCGTTGGAGGCAATGTGGTAATGATTCGCAGCACATTTCTCAATGAATTCTCTTGTGTAGTCGATCATATTTGCTTCTTTCAGTACGGAGTCAATAAAGTCTTGTTTCTCTATAACAAGTACGTAGTCCAGCCACACGCCTTTGCTTTTATCTCCCTAAAGTTACATAAAAAACAAAATACATTAATTTATTATGAAAAGATATTAATAAATTATATATGTATATTCACTAAATGTCTACCTATTTTATGTTTAGATATCGACTCTGTTACTTTGATACGTACTTTATTATAATTTCATAATACTAATGTAGTTTATATTAATTATATACTATTTCGCAGAAATGCGTGCTTAGTGGAAGAAATCAACACCACATATTGACAATCCACAGCAGCTTTAACAATTGGAGGCTATCTAGATTTGCTTCAGAGTAATTAAGATTTATTTATTAATGAAGTAATAATAAGATACTCACCTTAAACTCAATAGTAAAGTTTTCGTTGACTGCAAATTGTGTATTTCCATCAGCTAGTCTTATAAGGGCCCTGCATCCAGAATTCGAAGGGCAGTGTTCAACTGGCATGCTCGCTTCGTATTGCTGACCGTCGGCAGTCAAAATTATGTTAACGTTGCTTTCTGTATATAGAAATAATTCAAAATGATATAGTTTCACGCTTTATCTCGCTAGCTGGGTAGGCCTCTCTTCCCTCACTGCCCAAATTTTCAAGACAGTTGAATATCGAAATTCAATGCTGTGGTTTGTTTTGTTAGTACAGCGAGGAGGTATATCATCTCAAGATTGACGTCAGAGTTAAGAGCTATTTGGAAATACGAGCCTAAGTTTAGTATACAAAAGTTACATAGTGAAATTTTCTTTCTTTAATTTTTCTATAAATACTTTAATTTTTAATCATTTTATTCATAGTTATACAAATATAATAAAAAGTATATTACCTGGATGGTCCGGTTGATAATAATGTATGGCGAACTTATAATCACCGGGGGTAGGAACTTTGGATTCAATTTTAACTGTTCCCGATTGAGGTGCAAGATACACTACGCTTGTAGAATTATCTAGAATGTGTGGCCTTAATTCACGATCGCCTCCTATACCTGATTCTATTTCCACCTGAAAATAATTATACATAATTCTATTAAACATAAGTATTGTTTAGTGAAAAAAAATATCTTAGGTTATCATGTTTTCAACTTATACCTTTTTGGAGTCAACAGCCGTAGAAAACACGGCGGGACTGCAGCGGCCATCTCTCCTCAAACAATACGGCCTCGGTGTTATATAATCTAAATGCCATTCCGCTTCCGGAATTGCTATAATGGATTTAATTCCAGCGAGTGTCCCATTCTGCCCCTAAAGGTTTTAAATAAAAATATACACTTTTTTATTTTCACGCTGTATTCCGCACAGAGGGAACCTATTCCCTCTGCCTACCAAGCTGTGTACAACTGAGTGTCTTAACACTAGGGTCTTAAGGCACTCCGCTCCCCATTTTCCGCCGAATTCTGACATTCCGTGTTAAGTGGCGGAACTCCAGGTATAGTATTGTAGAGCCAGAGCGAAGAAATGGAAACATAAATTTTAAATAAATATTTCATCTCCTTGAGTGGGCATTGTACCCACGATGGATTTTACAATCACACTTTGTGTTTCTGCTCCACGGCTGGCTTTTTAAAATAATTGAAAAAACATTACGACGCATATTTAAAAAAAATACACGACGTACTTACGTTAATATAAATAACATTGGAACCATCTTGCACATTAAAGAAATGTATTTTCGATATATCATCCACAATAACTTGTCTACAAGGTGCTGTATACGGACAATCGTTTAAATTAGCGACAGCGTTAAACTCAGGACCTTCACCTGACTTAAATCTTATATTAACAGTGGCTCTTGGAGACAAATTATAAACATCTGATGAATCGCTGTTATATTGAATATTTTGTAAAGCCGTCCTATTTATTGGTGTCACATATTCGAGAACAAGCACGTATGTTCCAGGAGGATCTATTTTCATGTTATATTTAAGTTCGTTTTGTTCACTATTAATTATTGGTATCTCGTTTGGACCGCTTTGCTGAAATAAGTAAAATTTATTAATACGTATACATTCGTCTACATTTTTTAGCATCAAAGCGATTAAATGAAAATAATTCATTGCTCCGAGCGGGAATCAAACCCATAATAGACGTTCTGCCGTTGAGCCACGACGTCTTCGACATCAGTCTATCTTTTATATAAACACCATTGTGGACAAATTTTATTATATATACTTATATCAATGGAACTTTTAGAATATTGTAAGTTAAAGAGTGTTATTATTATCATAGTAGAAAGCGACGCGAGCGAGCGAAGAGATTTTTAAGACAATAGTGTAAGGTAAACTCACCTCTAGATCAGATATATATTCTTTAACAGATGTAACCAAGTCTCCTACGCTTGCTATCGGTCGTCCACTAACACTGGGATAAGCAAAATGTCTACATAACTTCCTGTCTCCAATTATACAGGGTTTATCCACTAGTTTTGTTAGTACTGTTGCTTCGTAATAGGCTTCAGGTATAAGAATGAAGTAATCCTAAAAGAAATATGACTTTATTAATTGAATAATTTACCAATATTTATATAATATATACGGCAGACGTTATCCTACCAGGAAAGAAATGGTGAAATTTTGTACTATTTTTTTATTTAATTACGGTGAAGCTGGTCTTTTATAATAAACGAAGACATTAGCTACGACTGTATCGCAACCATCCATGCACCCATATCGGGTGCAAATAATTTCAATTTATCCAGAAATCCAATAATAGAAACAAAATTTCATCCAATATCACCGAAGTCGTTGGGGAGGAACATGAAGACAAGCAGTCATATAGAACATTTATATATAAAATATGTCTTACAATCATAACTTCCTTGGTGGTTTTGATAGTGACAGTCCAGTTGCCGGCGTTCATTACGAAAGGTGCAGGAGCATTTCCTTTTTCTACTAAAACGGTTATTAGTTGGGGCTCTATTGTGGGTCTTAGATACACGTTGAACCTATACGACAGTTTCAATATAAGTATAAAAATGATAAAAAAAAATATATTTATTCCCATTTTTGCGAGTAAAGCTGAAAACAATAATATATTTATTAATATTTACCATTGCTTAGTTTCGAGAACACTTTCAGGTGTTATAATGACGTTGGCAGTAATGGGATCTCGAAGGGGATTCGCGTACTTCAACACCATACGGTACAAAGATGATTTGCCGATGTGCACCACGTTTATTACCTCATTCTAAAATTAAAGAAAATAGGTTAAATACAAATAAATTTTATTAGCTTCAACTGTACTTATCTTTAATATGAAAAAAATAATTGCCATTTATTTTAGAAGAATATTTACACAAGGACAAAATACAAAAATGCAATTATATTCATTTAAAAATGTTTTCACAATATAGCATTTTTACAGAGTTTGCTATAAGATTACCTAACGAAAATTCCAATATCTCAAGATCTGAAGTAACATAATATATAAAAATCGAAAAAGATATATTAAAAAAATCACCTGCAGTAAAGAGAAAACAACATAACCCTTCCACGAATAACCAGCGAACACATCCTCAGAGTTCCTATACCTAACAGGACCAGATTGCGTGAGACCTTCCTCCACTTCGTACTGGAACTGGTGTAGGGTTGGGAAGTAATGAGCTCTTATGGGACGATCGCACCGCCTTCCTTCTACGCGGGAGTGACAACGACATTGACCGGTTGTCTTTTCGCAGTTATTGTCGATTGAACCACCGATGTCGCAGTCGCAAGCTAGAATGGAGAAGTATTTTAACAATTATTATTTACATATAATATGGGTAATGTAGTAAAAAAAAAGTATTGTTCTTAAAATGTGCTGTTCGTCGTCATCGCCTTCGTTTTGCAGAGACATTGGCCATTCGCAATTTGGCTTTTCGCAAATATTGATGAACCACCAATATGAAGCAGAGACACAGGAATTCAACAATACAGAAATTATAGCTTAAGCTTAACATATTTAAGATAATAAGACTTTTTTTAATTTAATCAGAATTATTTCAATATATAGGATATTTAATAAAAACTTTGTAAAAATAATAAATTCAAATCTAATCTCTTGATTTACATTTGTAGTCAGTCGAAATCGGAATTTTTTCCCCTCCTTTTCCAATTTCCACAATACATACCAGTACATCCAAACAGATTCTGCGTCTCTATATTATAAAAGCCATCTTGACACTGATCGCACTGTCTGTCCCCTACATTCAACTTGCAGGTGCACTGTCCACTGCGGGTGTTACAGGCACCGAGACCTCCGAGAGTCCCCGCGACGTTACAGTCACATTCTATATGGAAAGAAAATTAAAAATTAATTAATTAATTAAATCATCTTTACGCTGTATCCCACACACAGCAGGGTAGGCAGAGGGAACCTAGTGTTAAGACACTCCGTTCAACACTGTCCGCTAAATTCTGGAGGTATGGGGTGTTGGGTGGCAAAATTTAACGTAGCGCTTTGCCTCGATAATTAATATATATAGTATATTAATAGCCCTAGCCACCGATGGCTTGGACCCTTGTCCCTCTCTCGGAAGAGTGGTTTTTTTATATTTTTAAATGTATATTTTTTTTATAATAATTTATATTTAAAAATGTAAAATTGATTCACTACTTTAATAAAAGTATTATATATATATATATATATATATATATATATATATATATATATATATATATATATACACACACACATATATAATAATTTTAAAATAGATAACACACCACTAATAAATAATTGTAAATACGTAATGTTTTTAAAAATAAAATCCCGCCTCCTTTCTTGTTCTAATTCTTATCAGGTCTGAGGCATTGAATTGTGGTAAAATATTTGACGTTCAAAATCGAACTATGTTACTTCTTATATTGATTAAACGTTATTTGAATATCAAATTTAGTAGCTGTAATTAAAATTTTGGAATTAAATATATTAAGTTCATGGGTTTTTGTGTTGGGTTTAAAATGCTTTTTTTATTTCGTTACTTTTACATCGACGCCGCACTTAAGCAATACTATAAAAATATACTGATATTGTTCATAAATACATTTTTAATTTCAGAGTAGCAATCAAACCTCCTCAACAATGACTTCAACATATTTTTTAACATATCATCAACTTATTTTGTGTGTGCGCGTAAAAACCTAGATGACAAAAATTTAAATATTAAAAGATTATTAAAAACTTTACTTTCACATCCAAGAGGGTTGTATTCTTGTAAATTCCAGAACGAAGCTTTACAGTCGTTACAAATGCGTCCTTGTACACGGTCCTTGCATTGACACAGCTCTCCTGCTGGCACTGATCCACATCCTATTAAAAATAAATGGAAATTAATTTGAATATAGTGTGGAGTGAGATAAGAATAAATTCAATAATTTACTTAGTTCAACAAAGTTTTTAAATTAGCAATAACGATATGATTCATACTATTCAAATATGTATTGAAACTTTTGATTGGTAGAAGAAATTATTTTATAACGTTACACATTAGACATCCATTAATTGTATAGATATGTGTAATACATATTATCATAACTAAATTTGTTTTTTTATTAGAAAAAAAGCTTTGATAACGCTTTTATTAAATGATTTTTAAACTTCATTTAAATCAAACGTCATAAAATCTTAAATTAAAATAGGTAGTATGTAAAATAAGTTTACCAGCAAAAGACGCAATCACCCCTCTCGGATCACAATTGCATTCCTCACAGGCTGGATAGTTGTAGAACTGTTCTTTACATTTATCACATTTAACATCATCGAAATTCGGTTTACAATGGCACTGACCGTTGTCGTCACAAGTTGAACCGATTGTGCCGGATTCGTCGCAGTTACAAGCTAAAAATGGTACAATATGTAATAAATACTGATATGTTAGTCATATTTTAAAGACAAGCTAATAATTAATATATAGTCTACTACTATTCAGAAAATAAGTAAGTGTTCAGTTATTTTTAAAATATCACAAATGGTTCTTTCTTCTCTTTCTTCAGTATACGGTGGTTTTAGAGATATATGAAAGGAATGTATCCTATATATGGCAAGGTACGCACAAAGAATTCAGTGTTAAGACACTTCGTTTAGCACGTTCGGATCCACAGCCATTACATTTACACTCCCTCAATAACTAAAAAATATTTTCTACATACGTAAACATTCCGGGAACTTATAGTACCCCGGTGAACATTGGTCACATTGTTTCCCTCCGAAATTAACAAGACAATTGCATTTCCCATCAGCTGAACAACTGGTAGACGTTGACCCGGTGGATGAACAGTTGCAGGGCACGCATGACCTTTCACGACCTTTGATTTCCATGTAATATCTGGGGAAAGACACAATTTTATTAGTTTTTAACATTTTTATTGTGTTATTGTAAGTTGTTAACTTTTATAAACTAAGTATTTTACTTTCCTACATCAGCTTCAAGCTGTATCCCGCATATATCAGGGTAGGCAGAAGGAACATAGTATTAAGACACTGTTCCCCACTAGAGCATGATTTCTTATTAAAATAATTTACAAAAGGCGATAACTATATATATAAATTAAAATATTTACCCTGAAATACATTGATCGCATCTGGCTCCACCGAAACCAGGTTTGCATATACACTGTCCCGTGACGTCATCACAAATGTTGGGCTGAGTTCCACTTGTGTCACAATTACAATCTAAAATAAATATATATTTTAAATAGAATAGCATGTTATAAAACAATATAATTTAGATTACTAAATAGGTAATGTTAATATACGGTAAATTTATTAATATATGATATTGTTAGTTGTTTTATTAATACTAATGTTATATTTATAAAAACTTACGTTTGCATGTAGGGTAGTTATAATATCCGGCTTCACACTGATTACAGGTCCTGCCGCTGTACTTGCTTTTACACGTACAATTACCACTTGCTTTGTCGCACACTTGTGATACAGAACCAACGGAGTTACATTCACAGTCTGAAAATTATAATACAATAAAAATATACTTTACCAAAATATTTTTTATTGAAATAAACATAATTTCAAATACAAATATAACTATTAAGGGGGCTATTATGAGTAGGAGTGGAGGATCTGGGCCGTCTAGGAAGACGAGACAAGATGGGTGAGGTGGGTTCTAAATTTTGTCAGAGTACATTTCAAATTATAATATAGAAACACAATTTTTGAACTGCCTTAAATCAGCTATTTAATAATTTCTAGGAGTAAAATTGCAAAATACATGACGTCTTGCTAACTAAAGTAGGACAAGGGCAGGGAACGTAAATTATGGGTAGCCCCTAAGACCCCCTATTTTCATCCAAAGTTTAATAATAATTAAAAGTTATTATGAAAACAAATGAACTTACTTTTACATTCTGGCGAATAATATCCGTCTGCACATATCTCACAAGAGTTTCCAGCGTAATTATATTTGCAAGGACACTGTAAGAGATAAGACGTATGAAGCATATACATATTTTTTTAAATAACATAAATCAGCTTCACGCTGTATCCAACACAAAATAGGGTAGACAGAGGGAATCTAGTGTTAAGAGACGCCGTTTCCTACTTTCCGCCGAATTCTGGAGGCATTGTGTGTTGTGTGGCGGAACTAAACGCCGCTCTTTGACATTGACATTTTTTTCTTATTTCTTAACGAGTAACAATTAAATGTACCGCGTATAATTGTTAGTCGTTAAGTAAGAATAAGAAAAAAATGTTTATTCATAAAATATCTATACTGATATAAGTATATTCAATAAAAATATGTATTTTTCTTAAAAGCAACAATGGAAACAGAAAGAGACGGAGAAACAATTGTTGTGCATTTCTGCATAAACAGCATATATATATTTTTTAATTAAAATATTTACCATTCCATCAGTAGGTGTACAGTGTTGCCCCTCAGTTCCATTTAAGTTGCAAGTGCAAGGTTTACAGTCAGGATAGTCAAAGTATCCATACGCGCAAGAGTCGCAGTTAGGCGGATTGAACTCCGGACGGCATTCACACCTACCCGTCTCTTCTTCGCAGTTACCCGTTGAGTAATGAAGATTGCAGTTACAGGCTGTATGAAATAAAAGAAAACAGAACAAATAATATTATTTATATATTAATTAATAAACACAATGCCTTAAAAAAAATATAATATATATAATATTCAATTAATTTGTACGATATTTTATATTTTTTTAATTTCTGAAATTATTTTTATAACGATATTTTTACTTCGATTACAAAAATGTACAATATATTTTTTGTGAAAAAAAGAATAGTTACAATTTCCCTCCACTACGCTCGACCACAGATTAAGACATATTATTAGCATTGCTCTAATAATGTCTCACATCAGATGCGTCATAATTTAATTAATTTTATTTTATTTTTTCTTTTTAATTTTAATATTTATATTTTTAAGACGGTTGTGGGTTTAATCCCCACTTGAGTAAGTGAAATATTTATTTACCTTTCTATTTCCATTTCTTCCCTCTGGTAACGAGGCAAAGTGCGGCGTTGAATTCTGCCACTCAACACGCAATGCTTCCAGAATTCGGCAGAAAAAGGGAAACGGAGTGTCTTAACACTAGGATCCCTCTGCTTACCCTGCTGTGTGCGGGATACAGCGTGAAGCTGATTCATTTTTATTTTTTTATATTTTATACTATAACTAGCGACCCCCTCGCGGCTTCGCCCGCTTTAACTACTAAATTATTCATATAATGTATGTTTGCAATGCACTTAAGATAATGTGAAAATTAATTAAACCCTAATGCAACCCGCATTTTCGTAGTTCCAATAAGGATTTTCCAATTGTTTTAAAATAAACACAAATAAATAACACAAACAACAGAAAACTTAAACGAAAGAAATTATAAACAACAGACTACCTACTATTCTCTTACCCAAAAATACTTAAACGAAAGATGTAACCAACTATGTCGCGTGGAAATACATTATAATTATTGGATAACTCCAAAGTACGTGCAATCACTTCTAAATTTACTTTGCCAGTAGTAGCTCCGAACGACATCAGGGCCTTGGTTCTCTGACGGTTAATGCTGTTAGCCCTATTGGCTTTTACAGCGACACCGGTTGGGTAGGGAAGAGGGTACTCTGTCCCTGATGAAAAGCAAGCACTACGTGGCTGCCTGTGAGGAAAATTAAATAGAATGCATCGGCCGGGAATCGAACCCGGGCCGCCCGCGTGGCAGGCGAGCATTCTACCACTGAACCACCGATGCGTGTAAGGTAGGCGGGCGCGGCGGACGCAAAACGTCGCGGGGGGCGGAGGGACGAATGGCGAGTGGCGAGCCGTTTCGCAGCAAGGATTTTTTGATATTGTAACAACTTCTAAAGTACTTATTAAAATGAAAAACAGTAAAAGACAGTTTTGATCTACATTAAATGGCCAACGTAACTAATATACTTATTTATATGCTGAGAGTAAGGGATAAGTGAAACTTGAGTAACATACAGCTGATGTGTCAACGGCGGGATGTGTCAACAATTAAATGCGTTTTTCTCTAAAACTATTCGCAATTTCGAAATAGTGTAAAAAGCAAATTTTATCTTCGTTTAACGTAGAAAATTAATAAAGTATTTTAAAGGATAAGGATTAATACCATTATGGAAAAATATCCCTCACATTAAAAAATATATTGAAATTCTTATTTTTAGACAGAAATATGATCACTATCCTTAAAAGATACGAATATGCTGTCGCTGACTTTTTTGTAGATCTTATTAAGAGGAACAATACTCCAGTACATTATTTTCATGTAGTATTTACCATTAAAGCAGCGCATGCGCGAAAGTGTCTCAACTCAATCTTCCTTATGTTAATTTACATAAGAATGTACAAATAATAAACTATATATAAACCTTCCCTGAGAAATACTCGACTTAATGGTGAAAACCGCATCAAACCCGTTGGGTGGTTTAAAAGAAGAAGAGTTAGAAAGGACAGACGCGAAATCCGATATTGTTTTATAAGATATAGGATATGTTTTATTTATGATTTATATACGAAATTAAAAACTTAATAAGTTATTGCTACTAATTTTAGGATTAAATAATTCACAGTAAATATAATATTATTAGAATTGTGCTTACGTTGGCATACGTCAATCTCATCCCAGCGCTTGCCGAGAGGCCTGTAGAAGGTCGGCGTGCACTTATTACAGTTTATACCCTCAGTATTGTGTTGGCAATTCTTACAAACACCACCGCCTTCGTACTTTCCGTGTATGTCCAGAGATTGCTGGTTTTTGTCAACTTCGGCGTCGTATGTACATTCAGTTGTGTGGTTGTGACAGTTACAAGCTAAAATAAAGAAATTCCTTAAATATTTTTATTTTTAAATTAGTAAAAATATAATTTTATTAATTGACGTTACTATACACCTGTGCGCAATGACCAATCTTACTAATATTATAAATGTGAAAATTTATGAGGAAGTTGTCCTTTTTTCACGCAAAAAAAATACTGAGCCGATTTAGATGAAATATGACATTAATATAGCATATGCAGCAGAACCACACTCAAACCACAATTTGTATAAAGATTTTAATTTAGCTACAAAATAACAACAAGCTTTAGAATAGCTGGTTTAGGTTACCAGTAAAAAAAAATTAAATCAACATACGTTCACAAGCAAATCTATCCCAATTCTGCGATATTCTCCATTTCTTCTGTTCGAATCCTGGACAGCAAGCTGCGCACTGAGGGCCGCAAGTGTTGTGCTGACAACGGCAGACCAGTATGCTGGTGTCGCTCTCAGGGTCCGCCGGGTCGCAGGTGTCCGCGTGGCCATTACACATGCACCGACCACCGATACTAATGTCTTTGATGCTGTAGAAGTACTGTGGAAATACTTGGTAATTGAAAGGGATTTTTTTTTGCACTTTCATAATATTACTCTAGTGGTTACTCTACTCTAGTTTCTTGAATAGGAAAATATTTATTCAATACGGCCTAATTTCTCTGTGATAAAAACAAATTATAAGTTTCACGCCCTTTCCCGCACGCAGCAGTGTAGGCAGAGGGAATTGTGTGTTGAGTGGCGGAACTCATCGCCGCGCTTTTGCCCCGACACCAGAGTGAAGAAATGAAAATATTCATAAATAATAATTTAATTTCTTGAGTGGGGATCGAACCCACAGCCAATCAGTCACAACCTTGTACATCTGCGCCACGACTGGCCTCTTTTTGATAACGTACATATATACAGTAATAATACTTGTTTATATCTGAAAAGTAAATTGATTTTACTTACTCTTCTCGTTACTGTAGGATCCTGCCTCGCCACTGACATGAGATGTCCGAGCAGATTTTTTGTTCTCAAAAGTCTTAGCCTCACGTTGGTCGCACGTGTCCACTCTTGTAATACTGACGAATTAAAATATTTGTTGGCTGACGGCCGATAGTTTAATAGGGATATTGGTATCTGTGGGAGAAATATGTTAATTTTATTAATATTGAAGGTCCTTATACTATGATCGATGTACATGAGAAGATTCCTTTTTTTCATTTTACCTCAGAAATTAATTTTACCTTAACCTTTTACCTAATTAAAATAATATAAAAACGTACTTCACCACCTTCCAGGGGGACAATCTTTGAATATTCTGTGCTGCATATAACAGAATCATCTTTGGTAATAGGCTGGAGACTTTCCTTGCCGAAGTATCGTTCACAATCCCTGTAAGCAAAAAAAAATATTATCTTTTTAATAAATATATCTGATTTTGTAATTTCTCAGGTAATCATGGTGCCATTAGAAAGACACTATTATTAATACTTAGAAATGAAACTAAGAGAGGACTGGCACAAAGGGTGACTGTAAATGTGACAGGTTGCAGGTTTGGTCCCCAGGAAATGAAATATATATTGGAGAATGGCGTGTCTTAACACTAGGTTTCCTCCGCCTACCCTGCTACGTACCAGATACAGTGTAAAACTGATTTGTTACATTTTTCAAACTAAGAGAATTGTTAGTTTTTGTAGCATAGCTGATTCCTTGTCTAAAGATTGCGCAATTGTAAAGGCGAGAAAGATTGGTTTGTGTTTGTTTCTTAGTGGGTACTTATTAATAGTCCCTACTTATGCATATTTTGAATTACGTTGAAGCTTAAAAATATTCAACTTACTGTGGCGAATCAGAGAAGTATTGCCATGGTTTAAAAGATTTTCCGTAGTCGGTAGATTTTTCTAGAGACCACAATCCGGGACGAGGAGAGTTGCCCATTCGCACAAATACGTAAGCCACGTGAAATTCCTAAAACAATATTACGAGTAAAACATTAATACAATCTGGCATCAAAAGTTGGAGCCTATTTTAAAACAAAAAGTATAGAGATAGTACCCACTGTAGAGTTTGGTCTAAAACCTAAGTCTAAGTCCTTAAACCTTCAATATGGCGTGTATTAATAGGAATAAAATATTTTAAAGTGTTATTCCACTCTTAGAAAATTAATTTTAGGTCCCCAGATTACCCTGCGGCATACAGTATAAAGTAAAAAAATATATTATAAAAAAATATCGGCCTAATTCCATACGTGACCAGGGCGGATATCATGACCTCGCCCTTACGTCATAGTGTGTCAAAATGTTTATTATCTACTGCTATCAACACCCACTCTGTCCTGTAAGCTTTGGCTTCATTCGGCATAACTTCTAGTTCATTATAAGTTTTAATACATTATAGTTTTAATAAAAATATAATATGCCTTCACCTAAATAAACATATTATATATATATATATATATATATATATATAATTAGAGTATATACAAAACCTAGCTTAGTAATAAATAATATTTTACAAATATGTTATTTTATAGCTTAATATTGTTAGAACTAATATATTTACATAAAAAATAACATAAAGGATTAAACACAAACATTAACATAGACATAGAAAATTAAGAGGGCTGGGAACTTTATAAGGAAGGACATCATATAAGGGATGGATTAATTTAGGTCAGGAGAAAAGGATGGAAGCGGAACCTTCGTCCAAGCCACCATATTTAGACAGTGAGAGGTCCCTGACCCTGATTTTGGCTGGGTGCACAGGCGTACATGTATGCCCAAGGCGCAAACGACAAATAGTTAATATAATCCTGCGTTCAGTAATTTTTTGAGAAAATACCAAGGTCGCCTTGGGATATTGGAGTTGTATAGTGGCATAGTACATACCTTTCTGAGATTTTGAAAATTCCCAGAATTTAGTCCAGGACACATCCAAATGAGTTTAAGCAAGAGACAACAGATCCAGGATCTGTAGTCTCTTGCTTTAACTTTATTCTATACCGGCTCAGGGCCGGTATAGAAAAGTGATCTATAGTGCCACACCGGATGGCTAATTTAGCACAAAATTCTGGGGATTCATTCCCACTGATTCCAGAATGCCCTGGAATCCATGCCATAGTAACATCCAAAGCCTTTCGGTAACGTGAGTATAAGACTTATAGTCATGTTTATAAGTTAAATAATTTATTATTAAATAAACATAAGTGATCGACAATCAAATGTCAACACATTTGACAGACATTTACATGTCAATGAATAATTTAATTTAGTCGTTCAGAAACAGCCTTAAATGGTAAATTATTGATTTGTGTAAGAATTTATAATATTGTTTGTAAAATAACTGTAACGATTGCATATTACAAAACAAACCCAAAACAAATCGAATAATGTAATATCGAAATCGAATCTAAAATAATTAATCGAATATCGAATCGAAAATATTTAATTGAGAACCTTCTCCTTGTTTCCAGCCGGTTATACTTAAATACAGATTTATCACAAGCAAATACAGATTTATTATAAGTATAAGTATAGATATAGATTGGCAAATTCATGCCTTGAGTTCATTCAAATGCCGATAACTTTTTTAAAATGAACCGATTTTGATGAAACAGACTTTAGATGTGAGTTAAAACAAAGCAATTGGTAAAAGTTTTAGTATTTTCGGAGATTAACGCAATCATACATACAGACAGACAGACAAGAAATAGAAAAATGTTTTTATTTTCTATTATTCTTTCTATTAAGTCTATCCATTTCAGTCAAAAATACCAAATGTACAGACAACATATTTTTACTTATTTATTATATATATAGAGAAGAGACGTAGACGTTATGTAGAAGACGAGAAAGTGTAGAAGAAGAGAGATAGTAAGTTTTTAAGTTTTACCATTAATGGGGAAAGCTTCGTAATAATATAGTGCCTAGAGCCTCTCTGATTATATAACATACTAGCAACCGCCAGCGGCTTCGCCCGCTTTAACTGCACGATTATTTATTTATTTTGTCTTGGTGCCAGAGTGAAAAAACATATTAATAAATATCCTTCGAGTGGGGAACCTTCGTGTATTTTGCCCATGCGCCACGGCGGCCTGCATTACTTGTAATAACGAAGTTTCACATACACTATTTACTCCAAAGCTACATCCTTACAGATCGAAATTAGTAAAATTCCATCTTAACGCACATGCACAATTTGTAACTCCTAGCACTTGTAGTAACGAAGTTTCATACATACTATCAACCGCAAGACAACCCTTTAGTGGTCGAATATCGCGAATAACCTTTTTATTGAGCACTTGCGTCTTGTAAATAACGCCCATGCACAGTTTGCGACTTCTATTACTTAGAATAACGAAATTTGATGTACATTATCAACCCCAAAATCACACTAAGGGGTTAAGGGGGTGCAAATCGCAAATACCCGCAAATAAAAACTTTGACACTCCTAACACTTGTAGTAACAAAGATTTATAAAAAATATTAACCCCAAACACGGCTGCTTAGGGGTCGAATATTGCGAATTTCCGTCTTAGGGATCGCTATAAATAACATAAACTTAAACGTCCGTACAAAATTGTAGACTCCTACCATTTATAGTACGATAGTACAGACGATATAGATATAGACGAAGTTTCGTACGAATTATCAACTGTAAAATCAACCCCGTAAGAGTTCAATATTGTAAGTCCCCATCTTAGTAAGCACATGCGTCCTATCAGTAACGCTCATGCTAAATTTGAGACTCCTGGCATTTGAAATAACTAAATTTCATAAAAGCTATTAACCCCAAAAGCACACATTTAGGGGTTGAATTTTACCAAGATCAAATCTTAATTAGTACCTACGTCCTAAAAACTACCCCTGTGCAAAATATGAGACTTGTAGTAACGAAGTTTCATACAACCTATCAACCCTGAAAACAACCCTATAGGAGTCGAATATTGCAATTTACCGTCTTAGCGCGCACTGACGTCCTATAAATAACCTCCGTGCAAAATTTGAAACTCCTAGCTCTGGCAGGTTCTGAGATTTCGTGATGAGTGAGTGAGTGACCTTTCGATTTTATATATATAGATAATAATAAGGATTATTAATTAATTACTTATGTTTTTGTTAATATCAAGTAGCTTGAGGATCTTTTTTTTTAATTAAAGATGAAAATAGATTACAGATTTTGAATGTTCCACATATTTTAATCTTCGCAAAAGCATTTTATAATAACTAAACAATAAAATTACTACTATAGTAGTCGAGAATATAATGCAAACTAATCTATATATTATATAAAAGGAGATGTTCCCCCTCAATGAGGTACGCCGCTCGCACAACCGTAACCACTTATGGTAGAAACGTGAAATTTGGACAGATGCTTATTTTTGTAATGTATGACACCCACTAAGATGGGATTTTGAAAAATTTTAACTCTAAAGGGATAAAGAAATAGGGGTTGAAAGTTTCTATGGAAAAATATTTAGATAGGAGTTACTTTTACTTGATTTAAATCAATGTCGTAGTGAAAGTGTTATCAGATTGTGGGTCAAAAAGTTTGAGTCTACGGGTCCGACACTGAATCAAAAACCTGCGAAAATCAATAAACCGACGACAATAGCCCAACTCAAGAACAACATATGCGAGAAAATGTCCGCTATCAGGCTATCCCACGAGCGATGTACCAGCGAGTTTTTACGAATTTGTGCTTCAGATTCGAGGAGTGTGTACGTTTTAATGGTACACATCTCAGTGAAGTTATTTTAAAAACATAAACTTTATAAATATATATAAATAAAGAGTATCTATCCAAAGCCTTGTAGTTTTATTTCTATGATTTTTTAAAATTCGCATAACTTAATGGCCCATCCTGTATTATATATTCGCAGCGCATTTTGTAATGAAAATCTTAATATTGTTTATTTCGCTAAGCTTTTTATAATAATTTAGACATTTTTATTATATCATATAACATTTTGCAAATTTTACTTGTATAAACTGTAATTAAAAATTACTTTCGCTGAAAAAAAATCTTAATTTTTAAAATCTAAAAAAAGCATAAAAGTGTTATGCGATACTTAAAAAGTATAAATTTAGCAACATTTTTAGAACCATTTTGAATATATTAGCACGATCAAAGAACCTATTTATTATTATTCGCTTGGCACTCAAAATCTGTAATTATTAAGTTTTTTTAATGTTTTAGAGAATCACGAAACTAAAATAATTTTGTCCTCCAGTGTAGTTCCATAGGCGGAGGTCGACGCACTTTCAGCAATAATGTCACTATTTCGGGAACCAGGATGAGGCAACCGTTAGGAGTTATGTATATAGTAAGTATTTGTAGCAGTATAGACACACTAAGTTTTAGGTGTTAAATGCGAAACGTAGTTAAATAAATAATGATTAGATTCTAAGTTTGTAGAAATATTGAAATATTGTCATATACCAAAATATAAGAGTAGGCAAGGCAAAACCTTATTATAGTCATTATTTATGTCATCATTTTATTAGAACCATGTCTCACTGCTGGGCACAGTAGGTGTGTAATTGTCTAAGGTGATGATTTTCATTTAAAATACTTCTGTATTTTTACTTTATTAACACGAAATGTTTCGATAGAGCCGAGAAGAGAGGAATATCTCATTAGCATCTTTCTGTCTATGCTTCATTGTTTTTAGTTTCACGCTTTGTCCTTCGCGTGGTAGCCAGAGAGAACGGAACGATTAACCCTACGGTCTCTGCATTCCCCTTTCACCTCGTCCACGTTCGTCAATCTCTTCTTAAATGCCCTACTGAGTGGGTTCCCATGATTTTGACGTGACCTCCCTCCAGTTTAATCGATACTGTGCCTTTCTTACCAAATGCATATCCCTCATAATGTATAAAATGCGCAACAAAATAAAAAATTTTTGGGCAGAAGGAACATTATGTTAAAACACTCGGTTCCCCACTTTCCGCCGAATTCTGGAGGCATTTCATTTGCCTCAACACCAGACCGAAGAACTGAAAATGTAAATTTAAATGAATATTTCCTTCCAACCAGGCGATTTTACAGCACACTTTGTGCCTCTACGCCACGATTGGTCTTTTTAAGGTTAGTAATTGCTATTAATCCAATTGACAGATACGGGTAATAATTAGATATAACTAAGATGCGATGAGGAGATATACAACTCAATTTTATTAAGATCAGTTTATTAAAGAAGTTTTCCAAAATATTCTAAATCTATTATTGTTGAATGATTATATAATTATGAAATATTATAAACGTATGTTACCTGTCCAAGATCGATGGTCAGGTTGACTTCATTATACTTCATGCCTCTAGAAAGTGGCGGACTCTGCCACCACGTCTCCATTCCATCTACAGCATATTCAGGCGGGTGTTTCTTCGAGTCACTTTTGGCATCGCAGAAATCACAAACCTGTACAGAAACGAGTAAAACAAGTGTTACTTATATTAGTTTAACAGTTTTAAAGTGTTATTCCGCACTTAGGAATTCTATTGCACAAAGGTACGTTTATTCCACATTATTGTTACATTTAGTTTCATACGCCGAGGCTTAAGGCTCGATTCCCATGTGTGTCCAAGATTTTTGTTCATTAATCAAAGTTACGTACTACAGTTAATGCAAAATAAATAAAACAATTGATAGTCCTAATTGAATAGGGACGCAAGATAGTACCTACTAGCAACAGATAATTAGCAGTAAAATAAATCTACAGATTAAAAAAGCCTTTAAATAAAAATACATAAATATTTGTTTATTATAACTACCTATATATGATTAAAGTGACACAACTTTGCAAACAATCTGCAACTGCAAATGGTTCATTTAAAAACACCCAATAAATCCAACCATTCATAAACTATTTCTTTTTTCTCAAAACATGCGAAGAGCTTGCGCCGACAAAAAACACATTCAATTTACGTATCCATTGTGAGCGGCTTAAGAGAAACAAAAGAATGCTTTGCCTTCGGGATGCGCAGGCGCATTTGGCGACCACATGTCCGTAAAAAAATTTACGAGACGAGCAGAGGCAAGTCGAAACTGAACGAGAGTTAGGCAAAATGGTCCTAAATTACAATTTCTGGAATTATTTGTTTCTACGGGAACGTAAGAACGGGTTCCTTCATTCAAGTTGTACGTGCCTCGTTCGCCAGGAAGCGGAAAGTTATGAATGAATTAAAGGACAAAAGTTAAGGGTTCATTCGTAGATATGATTTTGAGAGGATATATGTCGATTTTATTTAATATGAGAGGATCGAAATCGTTAAAAATGCCTATTTTGAAATTTTTTTTTATATGTTTATATGTATTTTAGCTTTACACTATCAGGCCAGAGATATATATAAATAATCCTTGCCGTTGGCTGTTACGTTAGACTATATATATGTATATATATATATATATATATATATATTATAGTTTGGAAGCAACAATTATTTTACTTTTTAATTAATCAACAGTTTATACTTATTACTATGTAATATAAAGAACGTATGTCTATATTTTGCGGCGTTGACAGAGTGACGTCTCTATATAAGCACAGTCGTCGTTCGCCTCTATATAGGCATAGCCATAATATTTATTAAAATTAGAACTAACAATCATAGAGTAGCCAAGCCAGAGCAAACTGGCAGGCAAAGAAAAACTCAGAATATATTTGCAAATAAATAAAAACATGATTATGCCAAAAAAATATTATATTCATCAGAATACAATGTATAAAAATTGTAGTAGCAATTAAAAAGGAACGGCTGTGTATTCGATAACAGAAGTCTAACGACCTATTCGGTACGCTTGAAATAATCATGTGACCTCTGCACTCTATATCTAAGGAGACCATGAATGAAGATTTCTTTAATCGAAGGCGGCAAATTTACTGTACAGTTTTATATTTCATTTAGTTCAGTTGTGACTTTTTATAGCTTTAAGTAAAGATTTTCTTGAGCTTTAAGTTTAGCTTGTGTGAATATACTATAATACGAACTGTTTTTATATATTTTTTATGAAAACGAATAATATTTTTGTATAAAAAGTCGGTAGAATCGATCACGTGTTAATTTTCAAAATTAAAATAGTGTCATAACTAACTAAAACATTTGAACTATTCATAAACTAATTTTAATAATAAAAAATAAAAAAACATCGGAATAAGTACATTATTAATAATTCAAATGGAAGTTAGCAAGAAATTCGATATAATCAAATAAATAAAATGACAAGTAGTGCTTTCGGTAGAGTCATGGGAGTAAGTTATCGCAGTATGGTACAACAGGACGCGCGATAAGCTATCGTGCCAAGTTTTATCTAATTTACAGTAGGCAGCGGTTTGATGGTCGCCGAATATTTTTTGTATTAAACCAATTTTGTTATATTATACATTTTAAAATAAGCTTTTAAAATTATTATCTATTAATAAATATTATATATCAGGCTACCTCTAAATTTTAAACCGGAGGACACAAAAAATCTTCTAGCAAAGTTTCATACATTTACATACAGTTATTAGAAATAGTACGGCGCAACGCTAGCTTTTTATTTAGTTATCAAATGACCTGTATTAACACAAATTTGATGTGTGAATTTATAAACATATTTTAATAGATACTATACATTGTTTTAATGTTACGCGTGTACTTAGAACTATCTATTGACTAATATATTTAAATAAATGTATTTATAACAAATAATATATTAAATCACTCATAGTTTTCGATGTGGTTGTAAATATAAGGATTATTTCCATAATGGTTATATATAATGGTTATATATACTTCACAAATTGGACCGGTTTATAATATTATTGAAGACGATCAAAATAAAAGATGCATACTAAGCGCAATAATGTAAATAACGATGTGTATGTCGTTCAAATAATATTTTATATTCTATATTGAAAAAAAAGGTACACAAAATATCTGTTTTTACACAAGATACCTGAAGATGAAAAGTTTAAGCATTATATCGGTATAATTTAGACAATTTTAAGTTGAGAAACAAAAACAAAAAGAAATTACCTGTCCTTGTATAACACGTTCGTCGTGGTCGGCGTTGGCGCCGGCCAATTTGCAGTACAACTCCGGGCTCTCATCTCCACATGTAGCTGTCGCAGTGATTTTCTTTCCAAGCGCAAGGTTGAAGTACGGGGGCGTCAATATTTCTGCGTACGCGACGCTTGTGTAAGCTAATATTAGCACGACAACGCGCGCCATGTTGCGCGTGCGCCGGCCCGTCGCGGATTGAAGTCGAACGTTCATATCACCCGCCGTCCGCCGGGAAGGGTGGCTCAGATTATTTTTTTAATCAGCTTAGAGTAAGATACACGCGCCGCGACCTGTTCAGCCTCAGCATCTGCGTCGCTTTCATATAGAAACTTTTTGTTTTTGTTGTAGAATTTTTGTATTTTTAGTAATTTTGTTGGTTGCTTGTTTAATTTTTGATATGAGGGTTAGGTTTTTTTATATTGAACTAGACGTGTTTTATTGTTTAATTAGTTTAATAACATAAAGAAAAAGATTTACAAAAAATATATAACAAATAAAAATATAAAGAATTAATTAATATTAATCATTCTGTCATATCCGTTGCAAAGCATTCATCAACATGAATAAAATCATTAATTACAAAATGGAAAGTAAAAACATGTATGTATATATGATTTGATTGATATGCATATTACATTCAGATATTTTAATTGCGCTGTTACAATAGTTTTCGTTGCATACACATACATGGTAATGCGTGTAAAGTGATATGGCTCGATTGAAAGGTGTCAACGAAGCATGAGGACTAGAAACACACCCATCTTCTACATTATTTAGTAAATATTCTAATTTCGCTAAGCGCTCAGATGCAAAGCTTTTCCCTTCCATTGGATCGTAAGTACGGCATCCTCTCTCATTGTATTCGAAGCCTACGTCTAGAAATCTTTTAAAACACCCGCCTCGGTACCAAGGACCGTAATAGGTATTTTTAACGTGACGTACCTTCTTACTATGAATGCATGTTACTTCAAAATTCTCTCGTCTCAGTCTAAATCTTTGATCCTGCCCTTGGAATATATTGTAGCAATCTGGTACAGGAAATTCAGTTTCATTGAGACCACATAAGTAACACGATGATGTTATTGGTGCTCGAAGTAATTTTTCAATAAATGCAGGTAAAGTTGAGTCTAGTTCAATAGTATTATTTATTGCTATTGTAGTTTTCCTACATTTTTTAAATGGTTTTCCTCTAGTAAGCTTTGTAGTTGATTTTGATCTTCGTCTGAAATTTATCCAAGGATATGACGATTTTCTTAATACTTTGCTAGTAGATGAAGATCTAAGAGTCATTGCTTTTGTCGGTGACATTGTTTCTGTTTAAAAACAATTATAAAAATATATAATTAAAGTAGCCAAATTAAAATAAAATGTATTAAAATTTAATGTATGTATTTAAGATTATATACATAATAAACTTACTTAAAAAATATAGAGGCATAGTGTTCATGGAGAAGATTAAAAGCTTATTTTTTTGACTTCGTGTTGTAGACATAGTTTTGGTAGGAAAAATTATAGGCTCAGCTTTTTCACTTCTACTCGTAGACATAGTATTGGTAGGGAAAATTATAAGCTTAGTTTTTTCACTTCTTCTGGAAGACATATTGTTTGTAGGGAAAATTATAAGCTTAGTTTCTTCCCTTTTTCTAGTTGACATAATGTTGGTAGGAAAAAATATAAGCCTAGTTTTTTCACTTCTTCTTGCAGACATTGTGTTGGTACGAAAAATTAAAAGTATAGGTTTTTCACTTTGCGTAGTAGACATAATGATGGGAGGGAAAATTATAGGCTTCATTTCTTCACTTTTTGTAGTAGAAATTTCAGGGTTTAGATTAAACTTAATAGTTGGTCTAAATTTAAGAGTACTCGTGAAAGTCCAGTGATCCCATAAATGTTTTAATTTAGCAGAAATATTTAGATTAAGTTGAGAAATTTCATTGTCCATGTCACTTTTGGTATCGAGTTCGGTAATCGTTTTAAAGCTTATTGTATGCATTTTTTTATCCTGTAGGCCTAAAGTGGCATAGGTTTCAAGAAAAAAATTCTTTGTAACTATAGGATCATTATTTATAAATTCAAAATCGTATAAATCCTCAGTAAAGACGTCTATACTTCTCCCTTGTGGAATATATTCATAGCGATTCTTAAAACGTGATAATAAAGAACAAAAAGATTCTTGGATTAATAATACATAAAAATAAGCTATGCAACAAACTAGCCCTCTATATATAAATATATGTGTCATTTTATTTTATTATGACATAATTAGCTACAGATTATTAGAATTACTGTGAAAAATATGCCTTTTTCAAAATATATAGAATTTTAACTAATTAATCTATATATGTAAAATATAATACATTCATTTTCAAGATAGAATGTAAATAAGCATTACGTATTTCATATACATTACGTATTTCAGTTAAAAATATTTAAATAATAAACTAATAAAATGAAATGGTTAATTAAACTACTACTATTTAAATATAGATATTTAGTAGTAATACATAAGCATGAATATTTAATATGAATATTCCTCTAATTGATGTATTTTTTTATTTTAACGATTCTATAAGGAGTATTGATATTTGTATCCTGTATCTTCAACTTTCTTTTCTTTAGGGTTTTTTTCATTAATACTGTCCACACTGCCTTGTCTTTGTAATAGTTTTAAGTCAGAGCAATTTTTATTTCTTTTCAAATTACCTCTCTGTTTCTGTTCTCTACTTTTTGATTCGATAGGAGGTTTCTCTCGACGGTTTTCTTTTTCGTTACCAGTATTTACGCTTGTCTTACAACTTTTTGAACCTTGTAAGACCTCATCGTCACTCTCAGTAGTACTAATAGTAATAACAGGTATTACAGATCCTATAGAGTCGTTATTTTTAGATAAGTTGCTTGATTCGGAGCTTTGCTGTTTTTGCTTAAACTTTTCACTGGAATCGTGTTTCTTTTGCGGTATACACTCATTTTCTTTTGTATTGATTACTGTAAAATTTATATCCTCATTTTTGTTTTCTTCTAATCTATATATTGAAGAATCTTTCTCTTTGAAATCGTCTCTTATGACATGTTCTGAATGAGTATTAAAATTTTCAATTGTCTTAAATTCTACGCTGTTTTTCTTTTTGAGATCTAAATTTGTAGCGATTGTAATATCTCTCATTTTTAAAATTTCACTAGGCAAAGTTTCGTGAAAACCATTGTCAGTTTCTTCATCAATACTCTGTTTTTCTATAGTAACATTAGAAGTTTCCTCATTACATTTTTTGTCAAGAGCTAGACCAACTATCCTTGCAAATATTCCACCTGAAATCGACTCGATTACATAATTATATATCAAATTTGAAATAATATTATTTGAATTAAATGTATATGAATTATAATTGTTACAGATTTCAAAAAAAAAAAATACTAAGATAAACTTACTTTTATTTTTAATACTTTTCTTTGATTCCTTATTGGTATCCAATACAGTTTTGCGATCATCAGAGTCTATAGACTTCGTTAATGGCAGGGATGGTAATGCCTTCTTCCATCTCGCAAATGGGGTGTTGTCTATAGATGATGATCCTCCACGTCTTCTTGTATCTGCTAATTGAAACATTTTACGTCGTTCTTCTGTTCTCTCACGCCTTAATTGTATCTATAAAAATTTTTTATTAATGTATATTTATAATAAAATCAATATTCTATATGAAAACACGATATTAAATATGACAAAATACTTCAAATTATTAAATAATATATTACCTTTAAATCATTATTTGCTTCTCTTAATGAATTTGTTAATGATGTCAAATAATATATGATGAGGATTAGTAAAACCAGTAGAGGTATAACTATAGCTGGAGATGTTATATATTTAAGCGCAAAATTGAGACTTTGCGGTAATATTTTATAAATGTTACTTGTTAATATTTTATAAATTTTGTCATATTCCGAAAATGGACCACAGTGCCAAGAAGGTGTAACCCATACAATAGTATAGCCGACTGGCAAAACACATAAAAATAGCATCGTCAAAAGTAATGCCAAATAAAAATTATTACTTTTAGATACTCTAAAAACTACTTCATGTGGGACATTACATGTTATGACTGCCCAAGAACGAAGGTACATCATTATCATTAGCTTAAAAACGTTTAGGACTACGAGCCCTGGTGAAAAAAACATTCCCATCCAAACCATGCCTTGGTTGTTGATGAGATGTAAAATATTTTCAGCAATTTTAAAATCTCCGTATTCTGGAAATTTCTTTTCTAAATCCCAACACCAACATTTATTCATATACTTTACGAATAAAGCCCGAAAAAAATCAGTAAATAATGTCCCTAGTACGACGAACACCTGAAAATTGTAAACATACTTCTTAGTGAAATTTATAATAACTTTGTTATACAGAATTATTTTCCAATAACTTTCTTACTTACTAAATCCATCATGGTAAGTTTAATTAATTCTTGGCCAAACATTGTTTCCCAACACAATTTTAACAGTTTCTTTTTTGTTTCCTTACTTAAATTGTACATCTTTCTATTATTTACATCCATGTATGCAACGTCAACTATAGAAGAATTAGTTTCATTTCTTTTCATATCTTCCAAATTATTTCTTAAGGGACTGCATTGGGTAACATAACATTTTATGTCTATAATTTTACATTTAGACATATAGAATATTTTTGTAATATTTCTATTACCACAGCTTATGGAACAATTAAATGTTATGTCTACACATGTTATTGTTTCTTCAGTGGTAATTGATTCATCTGTAGTTGTAAATAAGTCTACATCGTCTACTGTATAAGTTTCGTATTTTGCAGAACTTGTATCTATAACAAAGTTTGTTTCATTTGTACTTAAATCTTTTAATTCAGTGGTCGTGATAAAATCTGTATTAGTGTACGTAGTATCTGCATTAGTAGAATATTCGGTAATGTTGGTTGTTGAAGTTATGTCAAAATTTGTAGAGCTAGTATGTTCCGTAGGATAATATATCATATCTGTAATTGAAATAATTTCTGATAGATTACTGTCTTTCAAGATAGTCGTTTCATAGTGACTTGATGAAGTACTTGATTCAGTGTCATCACTACTTTGTGTTGTAGAGAATATTGGTACATCTGTTGACTGAATTGTATATCCATATCCCTTATAGGTTTCTGTTGAAGCTGAAGATAAATTTATCTCAATTGAAGACGAAGTATCATAATTATCATAGAAATCTGGATCACCTATTTCAGAATCCTCATAATTAGCGTCATTTGAGGCTGAAATCTTACTCAAACTTCTTATTCTTTCAATTTCTTTTAATAACGCTTCTTCATAATCTTTAGAATCAATGTTTACTTCTAATATATCATTGGCAATGTTACGTAAGTGACGTCTTCGTAAACTTGAGCTATCTTTATTGTCGTCATTACGAACTATAAAATTGTGATAATTTATATTTTCGAAAGTATTTATAAATGATGATAGGTCTAACACCTGGTTAGAAACAGCCGCAGCGCAAGGAGAACAAGGCACCCTTATCTCTAAACATGTCATTGGCAATATTGCATCTAGAGATTCACTCGTGTTCATTATAGGAATAATTGTTACGTTCATGTGTAAAGTTGGCTGCAATGATACTAAGTCTCTACTCATACCTTCGATCTTATTGAACATAGCAAAAATAAGAGAATATAAATTCAGAAGATTTAACAACATAATTCTGTAATAAAAATTTAAAGCACTAGTTAAGAATTATTTTGAACACATTACATACATTATATCGAATATATTTTTATTAAAACTCACTTACTTAGCAAGTTGAAGTCTTAGCTGTTTTCTTGGATGATAATCTTCTAACATGCCAAAAAGTTCAAAAAATAATGGGAATGTAATAGATATCACTGTTACCACAATAGTTGTTTCGTTTTCTCTCCACCAACTTCTAACTTTAAGATTGTCATCTGATCGAGATACAACGGTGACAACGGCATAGGCTGACACAATCAGAAGAATAACAACACAGATATTTACCAAAGCTCGTAGTGTTATAGTTCGCCAACTGCAGCAAAAAAATGTATTTAATAATATTAAAGCTGTCACAGCAGTACTCGTGCACACGTATTATGTTGCACTCATTTTGAGGTCTTCGTGTATAGTCTAAGATACCAAATGAAATAGCTTTAAGAACTTACTTTCTTAGATTTCGTTTTTTCTCCGCTTCCTCTAGTAAAGCTTCTTTAAACCCTAAAATGACAGATGCGATTCGATTATGAGCTGTTTCAGCGTTACCAATCATGTAGTCCCACCCAGTAAAAAGTTTCCAGGAAAATATGCATTCATCCTCTTTTTCAGACAACTTAGACATTCGAGAATTTTCAGCCATTCTATAAAAGTATATCTTATTATCTTTTTTGAAGACTAATAAAGACATTACAAGCGAATTAAAGTTTATAGCGTTTTAGTATAATAGCTTACTTTCGTAATATGGCAACGAAACTATAAATATAGACTATGAGGCCTGTCAGGAAATAAGCGAGTGGCATTCTGTATTCGGCGCGTTCTACATTGCTGTAGTAGCCATAAAATATCGGTGAGTATTTTAACGCCCCTTCGAACTCCCAAAGAGTCAAAAGATTCGTAGAGTTTTGACGCTCTTCTTCCATTATTATCTTTCTTTCCCCGTCTTGCTTAGGATTTGCGGTCAAGCACTAAAATTGTTTTATAAACAATAATAAATAATTAGATTTATAAATAACTTGATATATAGTTGTATGCAATATGCATCTAGGATTTTATTAAAATACAAAATACATAGAAAGAGTTTAGTGTTAGACTTTGTATAAATTTTATAAATGCAAAGAATGTAAATAATTATTAGCTTACCTCAGGAATTATGACAAAGACAAGAAGTATGAAACCGATAACTAAATTTACCCAAAATAACCATCTCAGAAAAGTAAAATATGAAGCCACGACGGAGCCGAAATGTGATTCGATTTCTTTAATTCTTAGTTCCCAAGGTATAAGAAGATTAGAAGTGTTTGCTGCTTCCCTTTTCAGTTGCTGCCATTTCTTCAAAGTATATATTAGTTTTTAGTTGTATATTAATAAATGATTAAATTAAAAATAAAGTAAAAACCTTACTGTTGCAAATAGAATATTGAATCTTGCATAAATGTCCTTAGTGCTTTTAGACTGGGCAAGTCTTTCTTGCAACTGTCCTTCGTGTCGTTTTATGTAGCCTTTTGCCTATAAAAGATAATTAATTTTATATTTCTAAAAACTAATCAAGCTAGACCTAAAAATTGAATACTTTACCTGATGAACGATTTTTAACTTCCTTCTCATTCCTAGCGGTTGTTGCTTTACTGAGCCTAGGACTTCTTTGTGTAGATGTATATTTTCAAATATTTGTTCCTGAGTGACAGCTGGCTGGTCGTCAATTGATATAGCCGTGCTGTAATATTTATTTATTGATGATATAAATTCTCAGTGTTATACTGTATAAAAGTATTACTTACTCGCCCGAGCTAGTGGTAAACACTGAAGAGCGTCGTCGAGACCGCGTCTCATCAGGCAGGAAGGGCGATGATGGCCGCCTTGCTCTACCTTTACGCGAGCGCCGTACGCTTGCCCGACGTTGACGAAGAACTGCGCTGAGACTTGCAGAATAGTCTTCATCTTCGGATCCATCTTGATTGGAATATCGTTAGAAATTTTAAATGAAACAATAAAGCATTAATTATGGTTATCAATTAATGTTATGAGATAAAATTCTAATATTTGTTGTAGATTGGAGGAAAGAGAAATAAGTGTTTAAGGCATTCTTAGCATAATGTAACGAGATTGAGAACAGAATTATTTATTTGATGAATTAGTTTCTTTCTCTAGAAGTATATTCATTTATTTAGTTGTAAGCATAATTCGAGATAAGCCAATAGGTACCTAGTATGCTTTAGATGCTTTAATTTTAAAAAAATGCTATACCTCCTGTGGAAGGTGAGAATTTTACTTCGGTGTTAGGAGTCGTTTCGGATGGCAAATGGAAGAGATTTACTCCAGACGAGGCCATGCTCCCGGGATCGGCCCAAGTTACTGACAGACGATCCACTGACGGCTGGGGCGAGGACGGAGGTCGTTCATATGATGCCTATACATAAAAAAAGCATGACTAGACGAAGGCATTATATTGATATAAATAATTGCTATCACAAAATTTTAAGACCTTTTAATATAAAGTATAATTAATATGGTTTTTTACGCGATTTGAAATAAATTTAAATAACAGACAATAACTGATATCAATGTAATTTGAATATAGTTAGTTCTCTTTTACCAATTAAGCACCTTCACTGTGAGAGTCCCACAGTCGAACTGTTTCGTATCGGGAGCCGGTGGAAGGAGCTGGGGTCGTACACCAATTAATTAAACGATTTATAGCATCGTTCTGGTGTTTTGCGTAGCGCCTTCGTCCAATAATATAGGCAAGTGCCACACTGTAGTGTTAAATCTAGTGACAATAACCTTTGGGTTTCCTATTTTTTATTATCTATATAAGTATATGTATACATTAAAGAAGTCAATCAATCGTGATATTCTATCTTGGTGTGTTTTTGATGGTACATTTTGAAAATTTAGGGCAGTTTTCAGGATTAACTAGATATCTATCTTTTGCAAAATAGAGAGATAGCTAATAATTACTTTAACAATAAAACTGTATATAATATTTAGAACAATATTTGCCTACAGTATTATAAAAATATTTATTGATATTGGCATAACAAAATATAAAGAACTGTACACCCAAAATACTGCTATTGTAATAATATCTACAACTTACGGCGTTGAATTTCGCCAATCATCACGCGATGCTTTGAAAAGTGACCAGTGGAAGATTGGGTTCCCCTCTGCTTATCCTAATATGTGGGATACGGCGTGCAACTATAAAAAAATCTATAACTTTAATACTATAATTATGTTACTATACCTTTTTAGATATAATATTGGTAAAAATATCTAAGGCATTTCTCATAGCAGAACACACCTTGAGTGCCGTGACAGAGAACCGTCAGTCTTTTAACGCCAATGTCTGCCCGCTAATTGTTGATTCAGATTAACTATTCATTCAGGGTTGATATCTTGATAGATTTTAATAGATTATGTTATCGTGAAAGAAATATTTTATTTACTCAGATTTTATTTTATTATATAAAATTAAAAAGACTACACCCCTCTACCAAATAGATACCTACAGTTGTTTTAGGTAGAAACAGATGTAAACAGTTGACAACGCCTTCGTTAATGGGTTAAGTAAATCTATGTACAATTAAAATGGGCGATGGACTAAAAGCTATGGAAATCTGAACAAATTAGTAATTTGATACGCAACCCTGTAGCTCATTCCATTAACTAGCACCTCCCTAATCCCTCTTTTTATAGCACACCGCATAATAATTAAGAGGTGATTTTTTACGAACAAAAGGAAAATGTGATATATAATGGATAATAAATAATTGGTAATATAAGGTTATATTTTAATTTTTATGTTAGAAACATTTTATGTGTATCATTGTTGGAGTATAATAAATAAAATATATAAGTTTCATCAAATCTGCGTTATTTTCTTGCGGTTTTCATTTGATTATATAAGTAGAGATTTTCAATTAATTCGATACTCTAACGTAAATTCTTGCACCATGATAGCGTATTCAATTCCCACTCGATTGATGTACTCGTACTTCTGTTTTGGGCTACAGAAGAGTAGGGAACGAGTCTTGAAAGTGTTGCTAGGTTCTGTGTTAAGAGAAAGCTCTTGATTAAACTATTTAAATAATGAAAATCATTATAAACATTTTTTCTCTTTTGCCTCACTTTTTGCTGAACGCCGCCATAAATGTTAATTAAAAATTATACTAACTTCACGCAGAATTCCGCACTCAGTAGGGTAAGCAGAGGGAACCTAGTGTTAACACACTCGGCGGAACTCAACGCCGCACTTCGCGGCGTTGAGAGCAAAGAAATAAAAATATCAATTTAAGAACACCTGAAACGTCTGAACGTTCATTTAAGAACGTCTTTCTCTGGTCATATACGAACTCGCAAGTGGAAATGTAGGGCATGTCATCATTTAATTAAACATTTTATTTGTATTAGTTAGTTAGTACACACTTCTTATTTGATCAATTTTATTGATATACCACAAGACAATACCGGAGATTCTGGTTTTTATTACATTTGGCATTTTTCCTGCATATTGTATTTGGTTGAGCAGAGAGGACGAAGTGTTAAGGCACACTGTTTCCAACTCTATTTTTTTTTGTTTTACGCTATATTTCGCAATTAGCAAGTACGGAAAACTGATTAAAAAAGCAAAAAAAACTGGTATTAAAACACCCCGTTCCCATTAACAAATGTCATTGCCACTTTCAGGCATTGCGTATTGAATAGAGCGAGAAAATTAAAATATTAAATATTTATTTTCATCGAGTGATGTTTGTGGTCAAGTGGGACTCGAACTTACTACCTATCACATTTACAGTCGCAAATTTGCGAGCTTACGCCGCGACTGGCGTCGACAAAACTCTAATTTTGTATGTGACAAAAGGTACATCATTTCCTTCTCCAATTTAATCAAACATGGACAACTCCGCTTTTATGCGTACAGACCAGAGAAATACATTTTATGCACAGATGGGTATTTAAGGCCAGTAGTGGCGCAGTAAAGGCAGTTCCCGCTGCCTATCCTGTTGTGTGCGGAATACAACGTGAAGTCGACAATGTTTTTAAAATTTTAATGGAGGCATTTCAAATATACTACCAACATTATTCATTAACAAATAGTTGGGTGTTATTTTTATTTATTTTTTCAAATGTATCGTACATATATACAACAGAAATAATTTCTATATACATACCTGAGGTGTCAGTTCTGACTTAGCATCAGCTCCTGAACGTTGTCGAGGGTCCAGCTTCAATATTCCCCTTTCCTTGCTCTTACAACAAAATATTAGTATAAGATACCGAGACCGTTGTGGCACAGTGACAAAGTATCTGCTTGTAATTGTTTTGGGTTCGGTTACCACTCGAGTGGATTAATTATTTAATGACCTGGCTTTTATAAGAAGATAAAGTGCGGCGTTGAGTTCCGCCATTCAACACGCAATATCTTGAACAGCTACAAACATAATAATAAACACTACTTTGTCATTTTTTTAATAGTTAAGTCGTATAAGTGTACTTTGTCATTTTTTTTATAGTAATCGTAAAGTCAATTCAAACCATCTCTAAAGAGTTGTTGGAATTTAACATATAAACGAAAAACTTAAGAATATTTAATACTATTTTTATACATAGGATATACATACGTCGTCCCAAAAAAGGCTTACCTTAGAATCCATGTCTGTACCGAACACCATTAGACGTTGACAATGACTGGGGTTATCCTCAATGTTGCGTGCCCACTTAGTCTATAGGGAAAAGGTCCTAACCCACTAAATTTCATTACAAAGTCACTCGAATTAACAGAATATCTTCAAAGTGGTTATTTTTTGTAATTACTCTGTATAACGTGTTATTATTATGTCCATTTAACGCTAAAAGTATTAAACGTTGTTATGTTTTTAGTATATAATTAAATGTTCATTAATTTTACGTATACAAAATTAATAAGTAGATTGAAACTGATAGTATTTTGTTGTCGCCGGAGAGAATAGAGTTCCAAACGTTACGATATCTAACATACTTCTTTCGCTTTGCACTGACATCACGCTCTCTATACATGCCATTCGGGGGGGTCTCCTTGCTTTTACGTTCCTCTAGCTTCATTGATCAATCAAACGTAATATGTTGTGATAAAAAACAGTTTCAATATGATAGTAAAAATAATGTAACAGACATAATTTGTACACAACAGGTATAAATAATTCAGAATAATAAATTTAAAGGTTATACTATTTTGTTTTATGCCAAATACTAATTAGAGAAAAACTGCGCAGAGGTGGGCTGTCAAAAGGGGTGAGACAACGCAGGTCACTTTACACCTCCTGTATCTATCTATACGTCTACATACGTAAGATAGACAGGAAATTAAATCAGTGCTGGATTTTGAATCAAAAATCCTTAGTTTTAGTAGGCGGTGTTTAGTTATGAAGTGTCTGAATAATATGCAGTTAAAGTTCATGTGGAATTTATATTTATATAATTATTATATATTACACAACACGCAATGCCTTCAGAATACACCGGTAAGTGGGCAACGGAATTGTATTAACGGACTGTCTTAACATTAGGTTCCCTGGTTAGACGGAGGGCCTATCCTGATTCAATGCGATGGATGGTGGATGCAATCGCAAAAATTGCGGCGTTGGTACAATATTATCCCAAATATGGTACAATCATGAAAAAAAATAATTAATAATAAAACAAGTTATTCTTACATTTTATAAATTGTTATTTTTTTACCTTTATCTGTACAATATTAATATAGTTAATAAATTACATTCCGTTGCATCGCTTTTTCCGTCGCAGTCAACTATTTCATTTAATTAAAATAGTCGCTTGCTTTGTTAGACTATTCCTATTCGCTTTGCCGCTGTTTTTATACGAATTATAGAAAAATATAAACGATGTACTTTTTTTTACATATATGTAAAACTTTATAACAAGAATAGAGATAAGATTTGTGAGTGTGGACAACATATTCAATTTCCCTTATAATTCCGCCTTAATAGGGCGGCTTAATTATATATTTTTATTGTATACGCTAAAAGTGGTAACTTTGTAAGAGAGTGTGTATATAAAATGACAATGCAATCAACAAACATTGCGCTCCATAGTGGTATGAGGTCACTGTATTCGATTAGTCTGTTATACGATATGTAATACAATTATCTAACAAGGAGTTTGTTACATACACTTATATATTATATGGTGAACTTGCATTAAATTATAAACTTAAGGGAATTCCCCTTCGAATTAGAATTGAGTTTTGTTTATAGAATGTAAATCCGTTAACATACCACTGGTATATTAGACTGTTTGTGATGGACATGGATTGAATTTTTACGAGGCAATGTTGTTGTTTTTTGTGTATACATACATATTAATCTAATTTAATAAAACTCTCTAAAATTAATGAAAACTATCTTATATCTTCACGTAACAGCAATATGCCAGAAATATAAAAAAAATAATATGAAATACCAAATAAAATCTAATTAAAGTACTTTAGTTTTCTATCAAAAATATATTTAAATAATGCAGGTCATAGTAACATTTGCATTGCTCGTGTGCTAAATCAGAATATTATTATAATATATAATACTTACGTATTTGATGAAGGTTCATCATTCATCTCCTTTCCTACATCAGTTCAGTTCTTTGACCCCTGTTATCTTTCCTCTAACACATTTTGTTACAAAATCAGCTTCCGCTTAGCTTAAAATTAGGTCTTACTTTATCAGTGAGTTAAGTTTTCAAAATATTTGCATATCTATATTTATCTATACTAATATTATATAGTTGAACAGTTTGTTTGTTTGCACGCGCTAATCTCAGGAGCCAGTGGTTTATTTTTTTTGTGTTAAGTCATCTATTTCTTCAGGAATACTTTCCTACCTCTTCTTTCTTTCCTTCCTTTCATTGGTACATAAATAAATAGTGTCTCGAGTGGGGCTCGAACCCACAACCAGTCGCGTTTACAGTCACACTTTATGCTTCTGCCCCATGACAGCCCTCCATTTGACAGGTTCATGTACCTGTAATTATTTTCTCAAATTACGCCAAAATATTCTGTGCCAATCAAAGAGCAACACATAAAATAATTTTTTCTCCTGATATTATTAGTGATTTTTTTATTTCAGTGCTAAAATAACGAAGCGACCTTCATATGATCTTCGCAAGTAGGGGAGAACAGGGTAATGAGAGCCTACTAAGAAAAAATCTTGATAAAAATCACATTTGTCAGAATTTTTGTAATTTTTTCTTAGGGACCCATACCTTGATTTTTTAACAAAATTATATATCAATCACAGATTGATTATAACCGTGACTATAATTTTCACAGAAGTCGGTAGCTCCCATTACCCGAAAAGTGCGGCTAATGAGAGCATATTTAACACTCTTCATCTTTATGTGAAATGGGAACCTTAATAACAAATCGTACTTTAAATGAGATCTTTTGTTATTATAATCATCAACAGGTATAAAACTATTTAGCTTCCCTGAAAAATGTCTCTTCTGTAAAGTACTATAAGGAAATTAGCAATCTTTTGTTTGTCGGTGGTTGACGGAAATAGCTGTGTGCTACCGATTGCGCGAATGTACCTGCATTCCGTGAAATCACCATAGCTCCTATTGCCCGACCGCTCTCATTGCCCTGTCTTCCCCTATACCCTAAAACTAAGGACTAATTTAATATAATAACATTATATGTATTCCAAGAAGTTTCCACATGTCCACCACATGTTAAACGTAGTGAATAATATAATTTTTTGTACTGTAAACTTTTTTGCAAACATTGATTGTTTCACTAGTTAGTTATTGTTGAGGTATTTTCATGTCTCTCTTATTTTATTACGGGGTATCGTAAGGATTTGAACCCGATACCTGTATTTGCGGTGGTTTGGCTCTACCATTTGTCACTTACCTTCGCGTTGTAAGGGTAAGATAATTAAATTCCAAATTATATAAGTAAATAAGTGAAAACTTTTCTTTAAGCAAATTTAAATCATTATACGAGGTTGTTATAAAAAAATAAAAATGATTAAAAATTAACTTCGTGTTTCGCCTGATTTCTTTCCGAATGGGAAATTACTTATCACATACTTAGATAGATTTAATGTTGTCTTTTTTTTAAATTTTTCATATTATATTAATTATTTTACTTTTATTTCATAGCTTTTTACGAAAATGTAACAGTTAGATTCTTTAATTTTTAGAACAATTAATAATTATTAAGAATAAGTAAGTGGCTGCACTCGCGTTGGGTGTGAGTTAAATTCGCCAGACAAGACAAGTTAAAAATCTTATTAATATTATTATTATATATAAGTTAATTCGATTCGTTTACACCTTACTATATCAGAATAATAAAAAATATTATTATAATTTTAATATTTCATGCACTATAAACATAACATAAAAATGATCTATCAAATTCGTGAAGAAAGTTTTTTCTCCGCTAGTTTTAATTAAAGGTTGCCTTGCTTCCGAGGGGGTCAGGTAAGGTATCCAACTGATCATAAAGCCCTAGTGCGAGTGAGACGGCCTATAGCAAGAGAGAGACGGAGCTATGCAATGACCTAATGCACTCGGCTGCGTCAGCACTGTGGATGCACAGTAATCTGTATCACGTATACAAGAAATATTCATAATATTTGTGGTAATTTAATTTATTTATGTTTAAAATGTGATATTAATTTGAATATAATATTTTATATTTTCAACTAAAAATTGTACTTTTAAAATTAAATATACTCGTATATTATTAGTTTTAAAGTGAAATTATCAGCTTAGGATTACTCTTTTTATATATTTTTCCCATGAACAACCGCACATGGTGGGTTTTGATAGAAAACAAAAGCTCAGATCTTTTCAGGTTCGTTCACAAAAAACGGTCGCTATGAGGCCATAGCGCGCTTAGAAATGTGTTCCGCCAACGCACAAAGATTATACTGTATTCGTAAACTGGTTAAAATATGTCATTTAGATTTTAAAATATATTGTTATTAAAAATAGTTTAATTGTGGCTCATAGAACGAAATGTTTATGCCTATTATGTGTAAAAAACTCAATTAAGCTTTGATTAAACCAGAGACAAGTGATATTCAAATATAATAAATTTTTGCTTAACTTTTCAATATAACACAGATTGCCGTTTTTCTTTATGCCCGAATTTTTGATCTAAGTGAGAGATAAACAAGTCAGACCTGGCTAAAAAAACCAACTTAATTAATTTGGATTAAATATTATGAAGAAATTTACATATAAGAAATTATAGAACAAAGTCTTTATTTAACAATCCATAACAACATCTGTCCTCTAAGAGACAACACCACATGACTCAGAGCATTAAAATACTCTTTGACATAGTGTTGTGAAACGAGCGGAGCGTCAGTGCTCGGTCGACCAGAGGCGCGTCGACGCTAGCTGCACGCGCTCTCACAAAATGGCGCGACAATTTATAACGATTTATACATACTTTCTAACGTTAATATCCATTACTTTTGCACAGGATTACTATCACACACCCAGGATAGGGTCACAGAAACTTGCCTCGTGCTACACCAACGATGGACAGCCCCAAGTGAGTATTTAAAGAGCTTTTAAACTTTTTGTTTCTGTCAATTTTGACATGTCCACCGCTGTTTAATCTATGCCCGACTGGAATCAAAGCCTTTCCATTTTGAGCGATTCATCTATGATTCATTCATAATATGTAGTTTATGTTATTATTTATTATTATATATATATGAATATTTATCTATTCTGTATATCAATTCAATTATTTACTTTTTATTTTTTCAAAATACGTTAATAAAAGTTTATTTTTAGCTCTATAAAGAGTATGTTAGAAGAAATAGTGACTGAATTGTTATATTATACACAATGTAAGCCAGCATGTAATAAAATTAAGAATTCTAAACATCTTCAAGATAAAATATTCTAAATATGTTCATTCAAAGTTCATCTTTTTATGATAATAAAAAAAACGTATACGATAAGTTGGTAACGGGTCTTTTTAGACAGATTATCTAAAGGTTATCGACAAAATGTTGTAAGTCAATTGATATTGTAATGAGTTCATTTACTCTCGCAGCCTAATGTTTTGTTATCAGGGGCCAACGGAACGGGCTTATCACCACATCCGTTGTAACCAGATATAATGTAGAGTTCTAATATACTAGTTTTTTTTTAATTAAATTCACAGACAATTTGCACATTTTTTGTTTATTGATTATTTAAGTCTACTCTATCATAAAATTGTAATTATAAAATCTACATAATGAAATGCAATTTTTGTACCCCAGTTTAATATTTAATTAATTAACATTAATGACTACGTTGAACTCGAAAAAGAAAACTCTATCCTTATATTTCACCAACAAATAGTCGTGCGAAAAGGACCGACCGCGCAGAAAGAGCTGTAAAGAACTCGCTCAGATCTAGGAAGCGGGGCGTAGTAATTACAAAATACAAAACTCATTGTTGGTGGAAATGTAAACCTATTTTATTTAAAAGGAATCCGTTCCGCCCAAGCAATTCTCGCTCGTTTCTCTTTCACGAAGGAACCGTGCTTAAAGTATACTGACGTTTTACGTACATTAAATCAATCTTAAGCGTACAAGATAGTAGCCAATGTTATAGAAATTATTATATATTTCGTATTATAGTATAACATAATATATTGTCTAGCTAAAGCTTAATATTTTTTACATATTTTTCCTTTTGATCCAAATTAAAAATTATACGTTATTTGATTAATAAATATACAATAAAGATATACTAGGAAACAAATATCTTAAAACGATACGTAACCGCATCCGTTTATTTCCGCAATTAGTAATTTTAGCGCTAGGTAGAAAATGTCAAGCAGTACATAAATTATAATTGATTGTAATTTTTTATTTTTTCGCACTAATAATTACAACTTTCGTCGTGACAACGGCAACAAAAAAATATTAAAAATATGCATGCGATTGTAAGCAAAATAATAAGAAAACAAATTTAATTATTATTTTGACAGAAATTACTGACCAATTTCAAAATATTATTTATTTATATTATAAATATTATTTATTGTAAATAGGACTTACAAATATATTTTATAATAGACATTACGAAATATCCTCAAGTATTCTCGATTTTAACGGGCGTCGTAATGGTGCAGGCGTAAGGAATATGGCGGTGTGAACGTCCTGACTCTACTATATATAGAGTAACTATTTTGGCGGCAAAATCACCATCTAAGATGAGCCGTAAACACGTTTCCGTATTGTTTTTTTTAATTTTATCAAGTGTATTATATAACAAAGGTACACAAATTATATATTTACTGACTGTAAATTCGAACGCATAATTGTCATTGTGCGTTCGATTAGCACTCAGGGTAACGGTAACAAAATAGTGCCCGGCGTTAAGTTCCGCAATTTAACCCAAAATGTATTTTTAATCATTTTTACAATCAGTGATACTCTGTTCCCTCTGTCTACGCTGCTTCATACTAGATAAACTGTGAAGTTAAAAAAACCTATTATTATAAAAGCATTTAAACCTATATTAATTGTAGTATATTTTGAGTTAGATGGAGAGCTAGCCTGCAGACTTTAGTATATTAAAACTCCTTTCCCCATAAAGACATTTCCGTTCCCATGGAACGGAGGAGAAAGTCAACGTTACCAGAGTGGAGAAATGAAAATATTAACATATTTCAAAATAAATCGGATTATGTTATCACTAGGTGCTCTCTGCTTATTCATTGTAAGGTTACAAACTAATAAAATATATTTTTCAGCGATGTATACCCGAGTTCGAAAACGCAGCGTTTATGGTACAAATGGAGGCGACGAACACATGCGGTGACAACGGCATGAAGATGTTTTGTATCCAGACCTCTGCCGGTACTTCGACACGGTAAATTTAAATTATTCTAGTTTACTTCCTTTTTTTTTAAATAACTTAAGTTGATAGAATTTTCGTTATTATTATAAATTTTTCTACCTATAATTCTAATGTTTATTAAAATAAATGCTAATTAACTTGTATGCAGTTTAAGTGCTAGCCGGAAGTTGATGATATATATAATAGTATTAGCTATATCGATAAAGGATATATTCAAATTGGTTTTGCCATATTTTTGGCAACTTTTTTTTAGATTTTATAAATTATACCTTCATATAAATGTCTTATACTGACAGTGATAAAAAGTATAAATCTATTGGGATAAAATATATAAGAGTGATGAAAAATATATATATTTGTGTATTTGGCTAAGATCCTGCGACTACTGTCAACCGGGTCAGTTCTCCAGCTACTACCTGACCGACCTGCACTACGAACAGGACAACCAGACGTGGTGGCAGTCTGAGACTATGCGGGAACAAGTACAATATCCACATCAAGTTAATTTGACTTTACATTTAGGTAAACGTGAATTATTAGTATTTCATTTATTCCTTTATATTTAATTATCTAATTATAAATATTTAAATGTCTAAATAGGCCGTCGTAGCGCAGGGGCACAAGGGTTAGACTGTAAAGCGACGGTTTTGGGTTCATCTCTACTAGGAGGAATTAATATTTATGAATATTTTTACATTTCTTCGCTATAGCAACGCATAACAAGCATAAGCCAGGCGTTGAATTCCGCCACTCAATACGCAATGCCGCGAAAAATTCGTTGAAAAGTGGGGAACGGAGTGTCTTAACACTAGTTTTCCTCTGCCTACCCTAGTAGGGTAGGGTAGGTAGGGTACACGGGATATAATGAGAAGCTGATTTCTTATTAACATGCAAAATTGAATTGATATTAAACTTAAAAATATGTATAATTATTGATATTACTGAGTACAGCTGTGAGAGGTACACCTCTACCTTTAATATACTCTCACAAGAATAGCAACTTGTGAGAGTATACTAAATATAAAAGTGCTAGTATAGCCAATGGTGTAAATAAGTTTATTTTCACAGGTAAAGCATATGACATAACATACGTACGAATTGTATTTTACTCGCCGAGACCACAAAGTTTCGCAATCTACAAGAAATCCAGTGAAGAATCCGACTGGGAGCCATATCAGTATTTTAGGTAAGTTGTTCAAGAAGTTCCGTTATAGTGTGGGGAGACGAGTTCTATCACTTAACACACAATGTCTCGAAAGTTGGGTAGAAAATTAAGAACAGAGTGTTTTATCTCTAGATTTCCTCTGTTAACCCTGCTAGAAGTGACGCTGTTCAAGAATATACTATACTAGACTATGTAAATGAACGTAAAAGACGTAAATACGAAAATATTCTAGTAAAAATATTTTAGTTAACTATGACATGACAACGTGACAATTGAGTGTTTTAGCACTAAGTTTTTGTACCTAACGCGGATGAAAATGTTAATTATTAATGGTTTATTAAAAAAAAGATCCACTAACATCATTAATTATCAGTAACCTTATATTTATTTTTAAAATATGGCGACCCACTAAAGAGTTTTAGTGATAATGATATATTTATACACATACAGCATCGATTTTGTCAATTATGATTTACGAAGTTTTCTTCTTCAGAAAACACAAAGTTATTATTCAGCTTCGAATATAATACAAATCTTTAAAGATTAAATATTAATAATTAATAATATGATATTTATTATGTATTTATCTACTATTTATGTAATAATATATACAAATTTTGATGTTATATTCACACGACTGTCCCTCATATAAGTGAAAACCCAGAACGCAAATAAAGTCACTAATTACTAGACAAACTGACTTACCTTTTTTATAGTCTTTTTAGTAATGAAATTAATGACCCATACATACAAAATAAGCTATTTTCCATACAGGTTGTATGATTTTCGTGATTGGAAATAAATATGATTTAATTAAGTGAATTATTTAGTTCAAGTTTCCTCCCTCACTCGTAGGAATAAATTATTATCATTTATCATTTTGGACGTTACGTTCTATCCGGCACACAGCAGGGAAGGCAGAGGGAACCTATTTCCTTTTGTCTAGTGGGAACCAGTCCATTTTGCAGCACACTTTGTGGCAAGACAGCGCGGCGTTTAGTTTCGCCATTCAACACACAATGTCTTAAATTCTCCGTCTACGGTGTTATATAGCAGATGAAGTGTTCAATTGGAAGAAAATATTAATATCTAAATCACTTTATTTTATTTGATATCAGTGCATCATGTCGAGATACATACGGAGTGCAAGAGCAACGCGCGGCCGAACTCGGGGCAGAAACTAGAGCTTTATGTACTAGTGAATATTCTGATATTTCTCCTCTCTCCGGTGGAAATGTATTATTTTCTACACTCGAAGGAAGACCTTCTGCGTATACTTTTGATAATAGCCCGGAATTACAGGTTGGTATCTTTTAATATATTAATCCAATTTATTATATAAAATATTTTATTAATACATTCAAATATACTACTGACATGGCTGACAAAACAGATTTTTCAATGAATAATAAATTCTTATTTCGTTTAGTAATAGTATATAGCAAAAAATATTAGAAAATATTTAGATCACCTAAAGACTATACGATTAATTAAGCTTACGATGGATATTTTTGTCAGCCAATAGAAAACGCTCAATTAATTATGTTTGCTGACAAATCAACTTAGAGACTAAGCAAGCATTCATATTGTAACTTTTACTCCTATTTCTTTTATAATAACTTATATACATTAGTATATATATAATAATAATATTATTATTAAATAATATTTAATCATTTCCAGGAATGGGTAACAGCAACAGACATACGAATATCTCTAGATCGCTTGAACACATTCGGAGATGAGATATTTGGTGATCTTCAAGTACTACAGTCGTATTGGTACGCCATCGCCGATGTGGCAGTCGGTGCCCGCTGCAAGTGTAACGGCCACGCCTCGGTCTGTGATACGCAGGAACTACCTGATGGTTCCAGAGCTCGATACTGCAGGTTACATTTATATAAAATGTCATCTTTTTGTTTGTTCATCGTTCATCGTAATTATTCTTCCTATCAAAATTCTATATTCACACCTCTATCAAAAGATAATAGTAGTTATTTTCTTCGCTTTGTACATACTTGTTGTACCTGTAAATGAACTAAACTTTTTTTCCTAGATAATATTTATAGACAAAATTATTATAAAGAGCAAAGATATATAATTATATTGTCATTAAAACATATATATATATATATATAAAATTCGTTTAGTTTAGTTAATAATGATTGAAACAGATGTGAACACAACACGGCGGGCCGCGAGTGCGAGAAGTGCCTAGATTTCTACAACGACGCGCCGTGGGGACGCGCGTCGCCCACAAACGTGCACGAATGCAAGGGTGAGTCAAATTTGAACTAATTTTTTGTAAGCAATTGCGATATTTTTAAATTATTTTAATTCCGAATAAACACATTACTTGAAAATTCATATTATAATTTTAAACTTAATAGGTTTTCAAATTGCACTATCTCGATGTCCGTCATGGCGAAATATTTGATTTTACACAAATACTGCTTTGGAGGCTTTGTACAGAGCTTCCCTAAATAAAGATCATTTGCTGTTATTTATTCACAGATTTTATATTAGATATTTTTTTTTTTACTTTGATGTAGAAGATTTATAGGATAGATTGTTTCATTGTTTGTATAAGAAAGTAGGTCGTCAGGAAAATGCCTAAATTTAATAATAATGCCTGAATAAAATAAATTTATGAACAATTATTTTCAATAATAATTTTATTTCGTTTATTTTGGGCCTGGATGTGAATATATAACTTATAATATAAAATATTAGTGGACGCTAAAAATGTTAAATGTACATATATTTGAAAATATATTTATTTTATGCCAGCGACTGCGGAATATATTTCGTTTAAATAAAATCCATAATAGAAGGTTGTTCGACGTCTGTAATTTTTGATGTGGTAAAAAAACTAATTTATTGTGTTTGTTGATGCTTAATATAATTTAAATAAATTAAATTTGAATCTTAATTAATATAAGGCTAGCGATACGTTTAAGTAGATTTCAAGACAATTCCACATTGTGAATTCCTTTACAGCATGTAATTGTAACGGCTTTTCCAACAAATGCTACTTCGACAAAGACCTGTACGAGCGCACCGGTCACGGCGGACACTGTATGGACTGTGCCGAGAACAGAGACGGGGCCAACTGTGAAAGATGTAAAGAGAACTTCTTCCAAGGAACTCAAGATATCTGCATGCCTTGCAATTGTAATCCTACTGGTAAGTACATCGTTTTGGGTAACCTTGAGTTAACCAGGCCACTTCCTGATATAACTACTTTCAAATTTTGTGACAAATAACGAATATCTGTGCTGCCACTTCTTTCCGTTTATTGTAATGATAATTTCACATAGAAAATATAAAGCAACAATTTATAGGCAAAACCATAAATTTGATACTTTCATCAATGAAATGTTCACATTCGTTAAGGTTCCCGAAGTCTCCAGTGTAACGCTGAAGGGAAGTGCCAATGCAAACCAGGAGTGACCGGTGATAAGTGCGATGTTTGTGCTCCAAACCATTACGAGTTCACGACCCAAGGTTGTAAGCCGTGCAACTGTAACGAGTTCGGATCGTATGGCAATACTCCTCAGTGCGACCCTGAAACTGGAGTGTGCCTTTGTAAACAGAACGTGGAAGGTAGACAGTGTAGAGAGTGAGTATTATATCACAGATTTTGTAATAAAATAGATTATTTATTAATATATATTTTTCATGTTAATTCTTAATATATCAAATTGATTTACTAAATAATTTATTAAAAATATGAAAAGTATGTTTCATATGTTTGCGTTTTACACATATATATGTACATAACTAAAAATAATAACTTTCAATATTTTTAAGATGTAAACCTGGCTTCTTCAATTTGGACATTGAAAATGAGTTTGGATGTACACCATGCTTCTGCTTTGGGCATTCATCGCAATGTAGTTCAGCACCAAAGTATCAAGCTCATGAATTTAGTGCCCATTTCATAAGAGACGCCGAAAAATGGTCTGCGGAAGACGGTGATCACAAGCCTGCTCAACTAATGTTTAACGCAAATACTCAAAATATTGGTGAGTTGTATTTGTATTTATTATTGTTTTACATGTTTTACTGATGATTGATATAATTACATAAATATTTCTATTGAGTAATTTTTATAATAATAACTATCTAATTTTCTTAGCTGTCACATCGAAGGAGTCTGAAATAGTATATTTCGTTGCATCAAGTCAATTTTTGGGCGATCAAAGGCCTTCTTACAATCATGACTTAAAATTCACTTTACGCCTTGGAGAGAACAGGGGGTACCCATCTTCACAAGATATTGTCTTGGAGGGTGCCCGAACTTCAATATCGATGAATATTTACGGACAAAATAATCCGGAACCTTCAGATCAAGTACGTATAAAAACAGTAAATTAGCAAGCGATAGATAGATATGAAAAATGCGAAAAAATTACAGCAGCGAAATTAATAATGCGATTGTATTTATTTATTTTTGTTTGCCACTAAGGAAGTGTTGGTTTTTATTTTATATTCCTTACGTTCTTATAAATACTACTGATTTCAGGCTCAAGAATATAAATTTAGACTTCACGAAGACCCAAGATACGGGTGGACACCGACTTTATCCAATTTTGAATTCATGTCAATTCTTCAGAACTTAACTGCTATCAAAATTAGAGGAACTTACAACAAAAATGGTCAAGCATATTTAATGAATTTCAAATTAGATACCGCTAAGATTGGAAGAGAAAAGGGATCCGCTCCTGCCAACTGGGTTGAGAAATGTTCCTGTCCAAAGGCGTATGTTGGAGATTACTGCGAGGAATGTGCTCCAGGCTTCAAACACGAGCCTGCCAATGGAGGGCCGTACTCCGCCTGCATACCTTGTGATTGCAATGGACACGCTCATATTTGCGATACTGCAACAGGTAATTAATATTTCTTCATAAATTTGAACGTAAATCAAGTAACACTCTGATTTATATTTATATGTAATAAAATGAATTAATTATTCATTAAGTTATAAATATTAAAATATTTAGACGTAAATAAATTTTGTTTTACTTAATACAGATATTTTGATAAACACGCAAACTATTTTAGTATCATTCTTAATACTATCTATTACTCTTTGTTCTACTATGGATCGTCTAGTTGCATTTGTTTTTTTCAAATATTTTTATAAAAGTCATTTTAATGAAAAAATATACCTTCCAATAAATAACATAAAAAATACAATATTTTTAGGTTTTTGTATCTGCAAGCACAATACGACAGGAAGCAATTGTGAATTGTGCGCAAAGGGTTTCTATGGAAACGCCATAGCGGGGACGCCAGACGATTGTAAACCCTGCCCCTGCCCTAAAGACAGTGGGTGTATTCAGTTGATGGATCAAAGCATCGTTTGTACCGACTGTCCGGTTGGGTACGCTGGTTAGTCACCTTATATGTTTGTATTTACGTTTTGTTACTTTTTTATGTGTTCATTGATTCTTTGCACATCTTGAGTTATTTTAAATAAAAAACTATTTTTAAACTAATTTCTAGACACTATTGATAAGTAGTTGATTTAAATAATATTATTTCGTGCTTAGCATATTTTAAAAATCAATAGAAAGTATAGAACTCTTCAGAAACCCAAAAAAAATAGATCGATAAAAGAAAGTAACGTAAATAATTTACATTTTGTTCCCAGGACCTCGTTGCGAAGTTTGCGCGGATGGTCATTTTGGTGATCCGACCGGTCAGTTCGGTCCTCCCAAAGAGTGTGAGGAGTGTCAGTGCAACGGTAACGTCGACCCCAATGCTGTCGGCAACTGTAATAGGACCACTGGAGAATGTTTGAAATGTATCTACAATACGGACGGTGACCATTGCGACAAATGTTTAAGTGGTTAGTATATATGTGTTATACGTATATTATAATGGCGTAAAGCTTTTGCTACCGTAGACCGTACCGTAGACCGTACCGTAGACCGTACCGTAGACACGTAGGCTATAAAAACGGTTGAAACACGGAAAATATAATGATGGTTTACCAATTTATTACATTTTTCTGCTTTTTGTGTCATTATTAAACCAATACTTAACTCTATTTTTATTTTAAAGGATTCTTTGGTGATGCTCTTGATCAGAAAAAGAAGGGTGATTGTGAACAGTGTCAGTGTCATGAAGCGGGTACATTGGAGAGTGCTGAAGGTCCACCACAGTGCGATGGTCTCACTGGTTTCTGTTCCTGCCGTCCACATGTTATCGGAAAGAATTGTGATAAATGCGAGGTAAATTAACTTGACAAATTATTAAAACATAACTATAATTGTCAAATTTAAATTCTTAATTTCACATGAACGATATTGTTTCAATTTTTTAATAATAATGGGAAAAGTTAATATTAAATAATGTAAACATGTACATCTATACAAAATCCATAAAATAAATATGTAATAACTTTTTTTCTCATTTAGGAAGGTTATTACGACATAAGTTCTGGGGAGGGTTGTAAGTCTTGTAATTGTAACTCGGAAGGATCTTTCAATGCCACCTGCCATCCAGTTTCCGGACAGTGCTACTGTAAACCTGGTATAGATGGGTAAGTGTATATTATTTTTTTATAGGAAACTATACAAATCAGCTTCACGCTTTATCTCGCATATCCTGCATATAGCTGGATAGGCAGACGGAGCCTAGCGTTGAGACACTCCGCTTACCACTTTCCGCCGCCCTATGGAGGTATTGCGTTCAGTGGAGGAACTCAATGCCACGCTTTGCCTCGACATCAGAGCGAAGAAATTAAAATATTAAATATTTCATTTCCTTGAGTGGGAATCGAAACCACAACCTGCTGCGTTTACTGTCACGTGCATGTGCCCCTGCGCCACTGGCTCCAATGGCCACCATTATTTTTGGAAATGAATATCAAAATATAGGATATCAGGATCATCAGAGACCACGTGGCGCGGCCCACGGATTTCGTCTGTTTTTTGTACAATTTTTTGTTCCTGTATTCTGATAAATATATATTTATATATTATTATATTTTTAGTGTACACTGTGACCGTTGCCGTGCTTATCACTATGGCTTCTCACCGGAAGGATGTCACAACTGCGATTGTGACGAATGGGGCTCCACTAACTACCAGTGTGACATGATCGGACAATGCTCCTGTCAGGAAAATGTTGAAGGACGACGATGCGATAGGTAAAATACAATAAAAGTAAATAATAGCTTACTCTTTATATATAAGTCATTATTATGAAAGTGATAAATTAAAAAAAAAAATTGTGAAATATTATTAATTATTTTAATAGGCTTTCCTTGACAAGTCTTAATTAATATATATAAGTGATAATGTAATCATTTTTTTAAATAGAGGCATGATATATGAATATTATAATAAATATCAAAAAAATTACGTTAATTGTGATTTTAAAAAGGTGTATGGAGAACAAAAAGCGACGCGCTGATGGACAAGGCTGTGAAGATTGTCCGCCTTGTTACAACTTGGTGCAAGATGCAGTGAATCAGCACAGAAAGGAGCTTAAGGAACTAGATGATGTAAATATTAGAATAGAATAATGTTTATTAAAATATTTATTTATGATGCGTTAACCCTTGTTTAGTAAAATACTAGTATACATTATTTTAGTTACTGCTATTTTATAAGTAGTCCTTATTAGAATATTTCACTTTTGTACAGATCTTGTCCAAAATCTCCAAAGCTCCGACAGTCGTCGATAATGCGGACTTCAATAACGAACTACAACGAGTGAGAGCTGAAATTGACAGGTTAATGGAAGAAGCACAGGCTGAATTAGGAAACGGTCCGGGTTCGAGCATTACTAACAATTTAGCTGAACTTGCTGATAGATTAGCCGATGTCAGGTAAGATTTGTTATTGAAAATACTATTAATTTAGTATGAAAATAAAATTAATAACTATTAATTAATTTAGTATGAAAATAAAATTAATATTATTATTTTTGGTTATTTGCAGGAATATGCTGTTTAAGATAGAAGATGAAAGTTATGAAGGAAATGAGTCGGTCGAAAGAAGTAAAGGCAATGTTTCGAAAGCAGAAGACACTATAGAGGCTGCACAGAAAGAAATTAATGTGAGCCATGTTTTGTTCATATCATAATATATGGTAAATTAATTAAGTTTAAGTATTTATATATTTTTTTGCTTTAAGAGTGCTTTAGAATATCTTGATGGAGAAGGAGCTGCTGCGTTAGCCAAGGCTCGGAATAGATCTGAACAATTTGGAAAACAATCCGTGGATATGTCAGCATTAGCCAAAGAGTCTCGTTTGTTAGCAGAAAAATTGGAGAATGATGCCAAGAATATCAGGGACATTGCTGAGAAAGCATTTAACACTTCATTAGCTGCAAACACTATAGCCAAAGATGGAATAACAAAACAAGCTAATATAAGGTAACAAGACTTTATACATAACGAAAAAAATATTCGATAATTTAATTCTGTCCAGAAATACTTATACATATTAGTAACATTTGCGTTAATCCGACCATATTTGCTTCCTAGAGTATTCATGACTTATTCCTAGAGTATTTCATGTTTACAGTTATCAAACATAAAATAGCTCGTGTAATTTTTGGTTGCATTAAACTCGATTACTTTTCTGTTGTTGCTTGTAAATAAGATAATTATCTAATATTTTTCAGCAACGAAGTCCAAATTTTAGCAAATGAGTTGAATGCAGCATCAGGCAAATTGAGCAGTATGGCTGAACTTGCAGAACAAGCATTGAAGAGAGCTAAAATCGTATACGATGAAGCCTTGGGACTATATGCTGAAGTTAATACAACATTACTCCCTGATATCAAACTGAGCAAGTTACGCCAGGATGCAATAGATATGAATAGAACTGTGAGTGTATTTTATATCTAAATACATATTTATGTAATAAAATGAACGTATGTTTCTTGAATAAGAAATAAATATGATATTATTATTGATTGTCTTCTTCTTGGTAAGAGTATAAAATTTTCACTTTGATATTCACAAATATATATCAAAATTTCGTTTGTAAAGAATAAAATATAATTTTCATATAATTCAAACTAAATGCTAATATAGTTTTTTTATTTAAAATGCAAAGGTTGATGAAAAATCAGCTGAATTAGAACAATTAATAAGCGTCACGGAAGACACACTCCAGTCTTTGGATGAAGAAATTCGTCGTGGTAAAGATCTTATTGAGCAAGGGCATGATAGACAAGACGAATTATATGATCTTTTAGCTAAACTCGACCAATTAAGAGCGCAGGCACAAAATGACGTGGAACTAACAAAAGCAACTTTGAAAGATGCTAATGAAATTTATGTTACTCTCAAAGGTAAGTTCTATTATTTTAATACAATATTTAGATATATATTGTACAAAAGTTACTTTGAAAACATTATTTGACTCTTGTTTCTACATTATAAATAGCAGCTTTTCATAGGTCGTAATTTACTTAAAAAGTAAGTTTACTGTAGTCAATATCAATGAGTTAATATGTTTTTTGTGCAATTTAATCTTAAAATCATGTTTAATCATCAATTTTGTTGTTATTTCTTTATAAATAACATTTATTTTAAATATGTTTACAGAATTTAGTGATCAAGTGACTCAATCACGTGAAATGGCGAAGCAAGCGGCGTTAGATGTGCCTGGAGTCCAAGAAAAAGTGGCAGTAGCTGATGAAAGAATCACCATCATATCTGAAGAACTGACTACTGCCAGCGATAAAGCTAAGGAAGCTAGGGACTTGGCTCAACAGGCTCAGAAGGAGTATGCGGATAAAGCTTCTGAGGTAATGTTATGTTATTTTTCCATAATATACATATATTCTCAAATAATTATTAATTCAAATTTTATATTTTTATATTTTACTCAATAGTAGATTAATCATAATATTTTCATTTGAAAAAATATGAAATGCTTCTATTATTGCTTATAGGCAGCACACGAGATACGGAAAGAAGCAGCAAAATCTAGAGCTGATGCGAGAAACCTTCGAGATGAGGCAGACAAACTCTCCAGTAAGTAATAAATACAAAAATATAAAAAATACTTAAGAGACAGGGATAGAGTATCCTTTTCCCTACCCATCGGTGTCGTTGTAAAGGCCAAAGGACTAACAGCGTTTACCTTGTGTTCGAAAAATAAATAAGAATAGAGTGACTTTAAGCTACGCTATCTCTATCTGGTCTGTTCAAAATTATTTCAGTTGTGTGGTGATCAAATATTGATAATTTACAATATTTATAGCTCGTGTACAAGGAACTGCGAAACAAATCAAGGACTTAGAGAAGCAAGCCGAGGAAAACATGCAACTCACTAAAGATGCTAAAATGAAGGTAAAATATTGATACAAATTGAAGCAATAAAAACCTAACTTTTTCATGTTTAATTGATTTAATTATAAATACTATTTGTTTGCACAGGTTGGCCAAGCTAACACAGATGCTCGTGAAGCAGAAAAACAAGTTTCTAAGGGCTTGGATGACTTGAAAGTTATTATGGACGAGTTGCAAAACTTGCCCACTTTGGATGACGCCGCACTTGACAGGCTGCGTAAGTAATCATAAAATATGTCTAAAATCACATAATTAACTATAAAAAAAAATACATTTTCCTTTATATGCAATATCATGTTTACGTTATTCTACCGCGATGTGCATTCTCTACCGCATTAACCATGGGGAGTGTTTTGGGGAACTGTTTGATCTGTTCCCTTTCGCCGAATTCTCTAACCGCACAGTACGTCATAAATTAAAATACCATCCGTGCCATCGGGATACGTGGCACTCCACTATTGTGCGGTTCGTAGGAACTTCTTTACACGCGCCACGGAACTGTGGAATGGCCTACCTGAGGCAGTTTTTCCACGTCAATGTGACTAGGATACTTTCAAAAAGCGCGTCCATTTCCACGTCAAACGCCGGCGACTCACCTGTAGCTCTTCTGATTTTACATGGGGTCATAGGTGGGCCACGGTGATCACTTACCATCAGGTGACCCGTATGCACGTTTGTCTTCTCTTTTTCCATAAAAAAGTATTTCGTTTTGTAAATGTTTAATTTCTTTACAGAAAATAGTTTGGACGCTGCCGAGAGTGCACTCAAACAAGTGGACCTAGATGGCAAGATCAAATCATTGACAGAAGCTAAGAATAACCACCAGAGGTACTATATTTTTCATATATCTTGAATGTTTACTCTTTGTTTCATTATCTATATCTATAAATGGACGCCGCGACTACGCCCCGCGCTTGTAACTGTAAACGGAACGGTTGTCCGTTTAATTCTGATAGGAGAATGAAACGTTTTCATTAGATCGCTCCTAAAGTTCAATAGATGGTGAATGGAGGTCTAGTTTCTTTTCCGTGAATCAGCTAAACTTTCCGAATGAGGATTGGGATGAAATCACGTTACTCATTCCAAGTTCAGACTAAGAAGAACATGTAAAATAATCGTCTTCACTAGTTGTCGAGCAAAGAAACCTGAGGGCAATTCGTAAATTTATTTCAAAAATATCTCTTAGTGACATAAAGAGGTTAATTTCACTTTTCAGTAAAATAATATATCATGAAATTATAAAAATAATAAAATTAGAGATGATGAGATTCCAAAAGTAATGCATTTTAATTATTTCTACTTTCTTTGCATTCTTTAAATATTATATAATGAACGTTTTGTTAACAGGTGGATAAAACAATACCAAGACGAGCACGACCATCTACGTAGCGAAGTTGACAATATAAAGAGTATTTTGGACCAGCTTCCAGTTGGTTGTTTCAAGAGAGTGGTTTTAGAACCCACAGAGGGCCCAAGCAGGCCCGCAACATTTAGATAGACTCACAAATCGCAATAAATAAAAAAAATATTTGAAAATAAGTTAACTCCTTGTATAAAATTATTAAATTCTTATAAATTCAATTAATATGTTTGGACGTTTAGAATAAAACCAATAATGGAGTTTCTGTGCCTTTCATAAACGTATGTTGTAATATTACTATATATATTTAATTACGTAAAATTCAAATTGAGTTATGTTAGAAAATGAGATTTCAGTAGACAAAAAGATATATTATTAAAAATGAACATTATGTTAGCGTTTTCATTTAAAATGAAACGGTTTTGGTACATCACTATTTTGCCAACTTAAGCGTAGGGAAAGTCTTATTTACATCTGTACTTATAAACTGCATTTATTATCTGCATTTTGAACTTAATATGAAGATATAGTACGTCGTTTACACGCTTGTCAAAGATCAGCAGCAGCAGCTCAGTAGCAGCAGCTCAAGCTCCAATTGTTCACAAACGGTTCAATGCCATTTACACGCTTGTGAGTGAGTATGTTCCCAACAGGCAAGCACGATATATGTAGATCACGGAATCGTTAGCGTTAGACTTGACCTTTATTATAAAAAAACAAAGTAAGGTAAATTCGGCAGAGAATCAATCAATATAATTTTAACAATATTAAAAAAATGTAAAAGAAGTGAAGTTAAATATATAACAGAAATTAATTTAATTTGCATATCGCAATAAATTTGATATTTTTATCAATTTCTTTTTATCTTTGAGTTTTTATTAATTCTGATTTCAGAATGAAATAATACACTAATAATAATGTTTCATATCCGATTAAATATTTATTTTTACTACTTGGCTTATATTATAATAAAAAAGAGTGTCAACGACGTACAACGTGTTTTGTGTTATTGACTGCATGTTCTTGAGTGTAAGTCGATATTTTATCGTGCCATATCCGATTGGTACATTTGTAAATATTTAAGATAGTAAAATTAAGTATTATAATAAGATCCATAGATTAAGACAGATAATTAATAAATAATTGTTTCAAAATTAATTCTACACGTATTTCGCCAAAGAAGATGAATGACAAGAGGTGTACTTTAAAATTTTAAATTTTTTATAACTATTTTACTCTCATTTGAAGGAGATAAAAATTTATGAGCTAATATTAGAAGTAAATGTAGCTTATTTATTTGTAATAAAAAGTAACGAGATAATTTGGTTTATTTATTTTTGAAAAATTCTATTATTTTATACACCTACACTTGCAAGGATTATTCGGCTCCTAAAAGATAAAACGACCGAGCTTTTAACTATTTTATTATATTTTATTCTTTGAATTATTATTGTTATCATTGGTACATAATAATTTTGTATTTTGTATGGTTTTCAAACCACATTTCTTTTAAGCTGTGAAGCATTGCACATAAAATTATTTAGCAAATTAATTTTGTAATTTACTCTTTAAAATATCTTAGCTTTATGAATTTGGTAGTAAAAAAAAATTAATAATTTAACTTTTTGTAACGGCGAAGAATTTGAGGTTTCAAACGGCGAAATTGTTGTGTAAATTAATAAGAGATGAATTTCGAGTGGAAATTCTATATATAATTTAACATCAGCATAAACTACTGCAGTATACGTAGTGATCAAAACGATCGCTTGTTTATCTATATGATAAACCTCTTTCAGGGATGTACCACGCGGGAAATCATGCTGTATCGCTATACTGGGGCAATAACATTGTACTTTCAATGTAAAAATAGTAGTGTGTTGTCTGACCCTAAGCGATAGCTGCGTTACGTGTGTGCGTAGCGTTCTGGGGTGTGAGTCCTTAGGAATCGGGCGGCTATACTTTTTCTTTATAAAGGATTTTTTTCAATTTTATATTTTTACAAAGATTAACGCTATGATTTGTCTTACTAGACGTGGGTAATAGAAGTATAGGTTTTTCACGCTAATGGAAATTAAATTTTTTGTAACCTAAATTAATTTCAGGTGTAAAAATGTTAGTTCAAAATTAAAAAGTAAATTATTATTATAAATGTATTTAAAAAAGAAGAAGATTAAAGTTTATATTAATTATTTATGTATGGTCATATGCGATGCTAAACGCCTTTTCTGAATAGTAAAAGCCTTTTGAGAGATCGTACAAGATTCTTGGTGGTACAGACTGTCAAATCTATCTATTTTGAACTGCAAATCTTGAGCATTCTAGTAATACATATATTAATTATCGACTCTTATTACTTTTTGATCACATTCGCAGCTCGGTGAGTCCTATCAATGTCCTCGATACTCAAAATGCTAGTTCAACAAAAAAGTCGGGAGGTATTTCCTCGTGACTGCTCCTCCTTAGAATGCTTCAAATATATGTCCTATAACTGTGGAATTTTATCATAATTCTGAGCAGAATCCCTAAGAGCTGCTGATTTAGCCAATTTGTAGGCATGTTCGTTTCTAACAATACCCACGTGTGCCCTGAGCCAGAACAGTCTGATTTCTCTACTCTGTGCTTTGAACCTTCTCAAACTATTCCTAATGTCCTCACCGAATTTTAATTTCTAATCGATATATATTGTAAAAAAAATATCTAAAAATAAAACTTTAAGAACTAAGATTTTAAAATAAAATTGCTAACACTAAAATATTGTCTATTTAAATAAGTCTTTACAATCTTAATCTTTAAAGCAATAATGCACACATCAAAATAATTAAATAAGTCATAATAAGTATCCCACAGCGACACAGCGTCCAAATGGCCACCCTACTCGGCTTTGCAAACGCTACAACTCCCGCGAGAAGAACAATTTATGGCGAGCATTCTACTGAATTTTCTTTTGTTTTTTCAAAAGTAACGTTTGTTTTTTTACATATCTCTCGCGGAGCTATATTACGAGTATTTACATATGTAGGAGCCTCTTATATATTTCATGTACCACGGCGTCATGGGGACCCTGCTCTATGGAATTTTTCCTTAGCTAATACCTATTTTATGCACTTTATCTGAATTGATGCGATGTGTTTTAAAATTGTTTTAGTTTTTTTGAACGGTAGGATAAGAACCTACTAATTTTATATCTATTACTTTCACCTTATCTGAGAAATATTCTATTAACAGTTTCTTGATCATTTATTCATTGCAATAATTTGTTTAATAAGATTTATTAATATTTGCTATTATTTTTCTATCTACTATAGGTAGAGTTAGTTCCCTTAGCATTAGAACCATTGCGTTGACGATATTTAGAATTTAGATATTATAACATTTTGAATATATTTTGGCTTATATTTAACACTCGAGGCACGGTGTTGAGTTACGCCAGTAAACACGTGATATGGTCTAGAATATTGAACGGCGAGTTTTGGCTTTGCTCTACAGCGGCAGAAAAAAACAAAAACTTTTTTTTTATTCGAAGAATCAGAACGACGCAAAATACTCTTCAAGTACCAAATAAAGATGCTTATTTACTCATTATAACCTTATTCCGAAAATGCGGAAATACACAAAAATCACACGTTATTGCCTTAACAAAGCAAATACCCGCACGGGGTGAACAACTTAACTAAAACAACCAACTAACAAAACGAATTTGCAACCACATAATTGGTAAATTTCTCACTGTCCGGGGGCGCTGTGCCCTGAAATACAACGATAAACTAAAACTAAATACGTGGCCGAAAAATGGGATAAAACGACCAGTTTACAATGATCTCCGATTTAGCAATCATTACTGTCACTATGTTCCCACTCATTCATGGCTATGGGGGAAGAGAGTTCAAGTTAAGTTAGTCGGTGTTGGTGGAAAAACTCGGATAATTTGAAAAGTTTTCTTAATTACATACGTATGGTAGTTACTCCCTAAACGAATTACACGCTAGGCGCAACAAATCTGAATATTTTCTGTAGTAACTAACTCTGTTAATGGATCTTATGAGCAAAAGATAATATAATAATAATCGATGAAAATTGTTGTTTCTGCATATCTTAATTCTGTTAATTAAAATGAGAAATTGTGAAGGAATCCTAAAAAATATTTACGTAGTTCGTCGATGTTTATTTTTAAAATTTAAGCCGTATGGTGTCTGGTATATGAAATGTCACTTGCAAAGACTAATCAATTGCCGTAAGAATCAGGAAAATCAGTCGAGCCGTTTGGCCTCTACAACGCCACATAGAAACAAACATACCTACAAATCAGCAATAATCAGTACGGAAGGCAGGGGGAACTTAGTGTTAAGACACTCCGATCCGCAGTTTCCGCCGAACTCTGCAGGCGTTGCGTGTTGAGTGCTGGAACACAACGCCGCGCTTTGCCTCTACACTAGAGCGAAGAAATGAAAATATAAATAAATGTAAATAAATATTTGGTATTATGACCCGGGCCGGGGCTTTTGTTCGTTTTTAAACAACACAATGTACTTTCGACTTCACTCACTACGATTCTAGGTATATATAATATATATTTTATATCCTCAACTGGGGATCGAACGCACAACCGGTCACGTTTACAGGCACACTTTGTGCGAGCCCTGCGCCAAAACTGGCCTGACGTATAGATTGATTAACACATTACCCTCGCGCAGTCGGTTAAAAAGCTTAACTTCAAAGTCAAAACTGTGACTGGTTTAATATTTTTCCCTTGATATTGGATATTCAACTAAAAATTGGTTTGAAATAAATTGAAAAACTTTATAATGGAAAAACTATAAATAGCAGTTGCATATTTTTAGATAGAATTTTTTGATGTCGTGGCTCAGTTGGGACATGTCTGATTAAATACATATAATAGTTATGATAGCTAGTCTTCCGCCCGTGACTTCTCTCGCATGGACTATACGAATATAGTTATTTCGTTGTGTCCCTTATGAAACAAATATTTGATGCTCAGCTTCACTCTTATATACTTAATATAATTTTCGATGTTATACTTGTAGAGCTATTTTTTAAATCATTGAATCTTTTTGTGGAAATCACATTAATATCGGAATATGAAAAATTATTTGTTTGTTTCCAGGGATGGGCACAAGACTATTCTGGGGTGGGCAAGGATGACCCGATCCCCCCAATACCTGCGCCCCTGTCCCTTCCTCATTTTTTGTTCATTTAAAAAGAAACATTCGTTTCTATATGTTTTTAATTAAGATATAAACCAAGTTAAAAAGCAAACGTTCAATTGGATATAAATTTCAATTAAAAAAATTTAAAGTCATCGTTGCGAAAAAAAAAATCTTATTCGAGTCGGCGTACAAAATTAGATGTGAATTTTAAAATTTTCACACGAACGAACATCGTTCAGTTGAGTTTAATTTGGACTTAAAAAATTAATTAACCAGTTACTACGCCCTAGCAGAGCTGCCAAAGGGAAAATTCGGCATCAAGTTATTTTTTAAGTGTCGTAAAAAGATGGTAATTTTATTATGTTTTATTTCCAACGCAATGAAATTAGTCCCCACGTAGAAGTTACTCCGCTGCTTAATTAAAGTTTGCAACTTGAACACCTGGAGGGGACTTCTTATTTTACATTTGTTTGAAACAAAATTTTAGTACTTTATATAATAGCAGGGTAGACAGAGGGACCTTGGGAACCTGGGAACCTAGTTTTTTTAAAGGGTTATTAATTACTACTAACTGCTTATAATTCCCTGCTGTGAATCTGTATTTAAAAAAATATCTTGTAAGAATCTATCCACTTAGTTGTGATATTTACAGCTGCATTCTGACATCATCGTGGCCTTACTGCGAGCCGTAAATTAGAGTTTAACTAACATTAAATCACAAATATTTGTTTAACTTCGCTCAAATATTAACTGACGACATGGTATAAGTTTCCGTATAAAAAAATAAGAAACGACAATACTTACTAGTAAATTATTATATTTTAGTTAGTTTCTTTCCCCAAAATTTATATGACAAAGTTTGCAAATAATTTCTTCAAGGAAAACTTTCAACATTGCTATCCTGGCGAATCACTGGCGAGCCTACTAAAATATTAACATAAAAAAAAACTGGTAATGAGAGGTGCTTATCCAAATTTTATAGCGTTAGGGATGTAGTCAAGACAAATTTATATGTTGACTGTTAAGGCATTATGTGTTGGAAATATAACTTTACTTTTTACTTTAGTACTTTAGTTTTATTATATTATTGTAGCGTAATAATCTATTAATAATATACCGTAGATTGACACCGTGGCTTTGTCTCACACTGTGACTGTAAACTCGGTGGTTTTAGGTTCGATTTCTGCAGTATACAGTGTTTTTATTAAACCTATTTTAATTTCCATATTCACATTATGAATAAGAAAGTGAGTGGTGATAAGTTCCGCCGCCTAACATGTAATGTCATTGATTTGAGCAGACAATAGAAAACGGAGTGTGTTAACACTCTGCCTATCCGGCTATTCGATAAAGCTCATTGTCAATATTTTGTTCACATACAGTAGGTACATAAATTATATCAATGTATTTAGTAATTAATTAAATTAGCATTTTTCAAATGCATTTCTCGTTAATACAAGATGGACGAATAATATAGCACTTGATCCCTTCATCTATTGTCTTTCAGTTAGCTTTGGGAGATCGTTTCGTCTTCACCTAAGTAAAGAGACCTGGTTTCCTTAATGAATTAGTTCTAAGTTGCTCGAATACCTTAATATTGGTGTATATTTTACATGTTTAGTTATATACTTCCTATATTTAGATTTAGTTTTAGTTTTCACATTTTTTTGACATTGAGCGCTCCTTGTCTCTTTAGACGGGGGCAGTGGCAATAACGCTTTGTTCCCGAGTTGAAGCCAATCTTACAACTATCGCATTTACAGTCATACACTTTCCAAGTACACGTAGATGTTGAAACAATGCAAAAAGTAAATAATGAATAAAACGTGTTAGCTCTGCACGGTCCATTGGAAAATAAGTACGAAAATATGTAACTAAGTAGTTTTGATAAATTAATTTATTTGATATGGTGTAAACAAACTACCAAGTTAAAGTGATTTGTAAAACCGAGTACCATAGAAAGTCTTTTTTTTTAATTAACATAAACATTCTATCGACATATGAAGCCACAAATGCACTATCACGCTCACGCTGCCTACTTTAGTATATGCTAGTGTTAAGACACTGTTTTTTACTTAATAAACAGTAATAGATTTTTTTTTAAATATATTTTTTAATTTAACATAAGTACGAAATGATAAATTTCCATACATCAAGAAAAACAATTTGTTTTGCTATCACCGACGTTACCTATATATTTCAGCTATACATTTATGGGCATTACATTTAACAATAACTGTGATTTAGTGACACCCTAGCTAAATTTAGGGTTCCCCAGGCTACGTGGACACCCCATGCGGTCGGGAATTGATTTATTTATAGCGCACAGTGAGTTTTCTGGTTCCTTATCAGGTATGCCACTTAGCAGTTTAAGTACATTTGATTTCGCTCTCTCAAGGAATGTACTAAATTCACATTTACTGGGCCTGAGCGTTGAAATACGTCAATGTCTCGTTGTTGGCTGTCAATTTTGTTTTTTCCGATAAGAATGGATAATTTAAGGCGGTAAATTCGAATGTGTTTTTTGGATTTTGTATTATAATAAAACACTTATAGTAAGAATATATGATAATAGCGGACGCGCGCAGCTTCGCTTGCTTATTTAGGGGTGAATTCAATGAAATATTTATTTGTAAGAGTCTAAATTTCGAATTTTATAAAAATCGGTGGCGATTTTTCCATACTAACTTTCAACCCCTTACTTGCCCCTTAGGGGGAGAATTCTAGGAAACGATGAAATAAGTATTCAATCAAATACTTTTAAAAATCTAAATTTCAAATTTTATAAAAATCGGTGAAGATTTAAATTTTTTTCCATACAAACTTTCAACGACTCTTCCACCCCTTTAGGGTTAACATTTTTCAAAATGCCTTCTTAGTGTATATCCAGATTACGAAAGTAAACATCTGTCCAAATTTCACGTTTCTACGCACAGCGGTTACGGATGTGCGTGCGTCTTACCTCAGTCAGTGAGGACAAGTCCTTTTATATATATAGATAGAT
>JAAIXI010000253.1:1099816-1257197 GCA_013403645.1 Heliconius nattereri | reverse complement strand
TATATATATATATATATATACAGATTGTGGCGCAGTGATATAGTATTTGACTCTAAGCTTAATAGTTGTGGTTTCGATCCCCACTCATAACTTTTATATTCAAAAATTATTATATTGTAGAACTATATTAGCCTACCTATTTATACATGATATGTGGTTCATCAGAAGTGCCATAATGGAAACGGAGTGCCTTAACACTAAGTTCCGGGATTCCCTTTGTCTACCCTGCATTATGCGGGATACAGCGTAAAGCTAAGAACAAATACATATAAAACTCTTCCCTAACTGAGTGATTCACATACAACTCACAGTCGAAATTACTTAATAATTTTGAACGGCATGTATGAAGAGGTTGATGGCAGTGGACGAGGCGAAAGAGGTATGTAGAGACCGCAGAAATTGGCGCACCGTCCTGTCTGACTACCCCGCAAGGGATAATGCGTGAAGCTGTGTTGTTGTTTCAATAACTTGAAATATAATATGTAGGTACTAGAAATATACAAAAATATTTATAGCTAATATTAGTAGGCTATAAAACTCTATGTGAGTTCACTATATAACATTTGTTTAAAAGGGTAACTAAATAAAAAAAACTTATATTAATTATTCCTTCTAAAATAGTGTAAGGGTATTAAGTGTATAATTCAAATTTTGCTCACCTCTATCCGCTTGTAAAATATTCATAGAACAATAAACGCGAATGTTACGGACACGCCGGGCTCCCTGTGTTTATACGTTTACTGGAATTATTATTACTTACTCTTTATGTATTTATTTTTGCTGTAATCTCTTAAGCTTTAGAGAGATTTTTAAGTTTTTTAAAGTGTTATTCTACACTTAGAAAAGAAAAATAACAACAAACAAACAAAATACTCTTTAATGTACCATAGACAATATACACATATATACATACATGTATACATAAAACAGACACAATAGGCGGCCTTGTCTCTAAGAGAGCGATCTCTTCCAGGCAACCTTTGGGTAGAGGAGAGAATACATTGTCTGAAAAGGGAAGGGGTATACAGAGCTGATATCTATCGAAAATAGTTTATTAGAAAACGTATAAGTATTTAAACGTAGCGGTATATGAACCCTGACCACTTGGAAACAGCGCTATGAGCTCTGACCACTACGCCAAACGAGAGCGATGTAGCGACGAGAGCCTTGTGGTACATTACTAAGTTATTTTTTTAAATATCTGTTTTAGACAACTTCTTGCATAACAAACAACAATATAACATAGGCTATTTTTGTCAATTTCATAATTTATTTCTTAAGCTTTAAGAATTTTTATTGTTCAACGAAAAATATAAAAACTTTCGAAAGAAATGACTTAAAAAATAATTAAATATAACACAAAAACTTTTAAATCGATTTTAGATAGTCGATAAGGTTGTAGATAGATACATTATCTACGACAAATATCAACATGAATAGATTTTTTTATTTCCAAAGTAATAAATAATCGATGTTACTAATTTCGATATGAGAAGTCGGTATAAGTGGACTACGAGGGTAGGTTTATGAAAACACAAACGAAATTCACATCGGGCGAGCGAAGCCGCAAGCGCGTTGCCAGTTTTTTAAATTTCATATTTTTAACTTGTTTAATCTTTAAAATTAATAATATTTTATAAGGTTTTGTGACTTATTTGTAATTGTTGTAATTCCTTGTAATTTGATACAATCAATAGTTCTCAATATGAGCATTTAGTAAAAAATATATTATAATATAAATTATTAAGTAAGTAATTAACGTACAGATACGATAAATAAATAATTAATCGCCGCATTGTCTTTACATACGGATGGAATCAAATGGAATCAATGATGGATCATAGACGGTGTCCGATTCCAATCAGACATCACAAAGTAAACTTCAATTCCTCTCGACATACCCAAACATCCATCCAATTAGACCGTTAAGCCAAACAGCTAGATTAGCCAAATATTGTTTGTGTTACACAATACAAGGCCAATCTCCATACATTCAATATTAGAGAGTTACGATCATTGAACGAGGGGCGAGGCGGCCTCGGGCGGAGACTTGTCCAAACAAGTTGTAGCTGCCTACGTCTCTGTCTGAAGCCAAATTGTAATCTATAATAATATTATAACGCTGTGCAGTTTGTTTGTTTGAACAAGTTAATCTCAAGAACTATTGGTTTAAATTGAAAAACAGTATTTGTACCTAAGTCGTTTCGATGACACCCGCGGTCGACTCAAATCACTTCAGTCCCTCATATTCCACGGAACCTTGGTGGTATTTCATGTTGAGTGGCAGAACTGAACGCTGCGCTTTTTTTAGTCTCCAGCGCGTGAAAGTGAATATTTTCTTTCCTCGAGACGAAATCAAACCCACAAATTGAAGCGTTTACTTTTTTTACTTGTGCCCCAGCGGTCGACGGCCTCAAGACGACGAAGAGGTCGTGAACCTAGTGAATCCAAGTGAAGATTCCTGCTCTAAGTGCCATTCGCGATGAATTTATCCGTTGACTTCGAAACATATCTAGACTGGCATAACTAAATTCTGTCTGTCTACTCTGCCAAATGTCGGCATGCTGCATTTTGTTATGAATAAAACTTTTCTTTAGCCATAATGTCTGTCTCCATTTCCTCTATCTCCCTACCACGGACAGAGAAAACCTATTGTTATGACACTCCGTTACAATTACTGTCCAATTTTCAAGAGTTTGACTTTATCGAGCCAGAGCGGTGAGAACAAAATAATTAATTTCTCAAGTGGGAATTGAACCCACGACCGTCGTGTTTACAGTTCTGACTGCGCTGTACTAGTGGGCCACGACGGTTTTAACAATAAATTTAATTAAAGATCAATTTGTTCACCAATGCATCTAACGTTAAGAGAATTAAGATATGTAAACATGGTGGGTATACCGTACACCGTACATGGCCGGAGGCACTGCCTCTGCTTCCAATTTTAGTTTAAATAAAATAATTGATTACTTTTCGCAAGCAACACATGTTGCCTTTATAAGCAAATATTTGTAAGAGGTTTTCGTGGCGCAGTGGCACAACTTCTGATTGTAATCACGATAGTTGGAGGTTCGATTCCGACTCAGGGAAGTTAATGATTCATTTCCTCGCTCAAGTAACAAATCGAATGGTGGCATTGAGTTCCTACCTTTAATTTTACTGTAACCCGCAAGTGGCAAGTTAGGCAGAGAGCCTAGTATTAAGATACTCCGCTCCCTACTTTCTCCTCCAATTCTGGAGGTATTGCGTACTGTTAGGCAGAACTGACCACCACGCTTTACTTCGATACCAGAGTGAAGAAATTAAAATGTTAAATATTTTCCTACCACGAGTGGGAATGGAACCTCAACCTGTCGCGTTTATAGTCACACGCATGTACCTCTACGCTACGACTGGTATCAATCTGGAACTTCAAGTAATTTAACATTCTTTATTACGAGGTAGCGCAGGTACAAGCGACAATTCGCATATAAATATACTATGAACAATTAAATATAAATGAATGCATTTTTTATTGCTTATACGTTTTATTTATTTATGTTTTATTATAATACCTAATTTTACATCTAAAGACGGCGCAAGACGTGTAAAGGCGGCTCACTAACCCGTGTGAGTTAGTGCCACCGGACGCCATACGTCACGCGCCTCTAGGGAAAGCTGACCCCAATATCGGCCCTACTATTGTCCATTTGAAGTAAAATTAGTTAAAACTATCGAAACTTGTTTGTTGCTTATTCATTTTAATGGTATATGAGTGATCTGGATAAAGTGCTGCGTTGGGTTCCGCTAATCTATACATAGGATTGCCAAAATGGACGAAAAATAGATTTGGATAGAGATGAAGATAAAAATAAAAGTAATTTAAGCTTATGAAAGCTTGAAAGTTAAAAGCCTTTCAAAATATTATGTTTATTAAGTACCTACTCGTATAACTAATAATTGCCATTTTTAACTTTGTATTATTGAATTTATTTTTTTACAGTGACGATTATCCCGCTATATAAAAAATATAATTAAAGCAAAAAATAAATTATTGTTTATTTTACATTTTTTTATTATATATCGCAAATAATTTAAATAACATAAGTTGTTTTTATTTTGAAATTACTATGTAACAAAATATACCTATAAACGAAAAATCTTAAAGCAAATAGTAGGAGCTTTGGCCCGTCAAATAGACCAATGCCGACGATACATTTTACTGTCGGACAGAAGAGAATTAAATTATATAACCATCTTTTTAGTTAAAGCCCAAATATAAGTTAAAATTTATTTGGACCTAATAATAGTATTCATATTCTTTTTTTTTCAGCTTCACACTGTATCACGCATCTGGGCAGGGTGGGCAGAAGCAACCTAGTGTGAAGACATTATCGCCGCAATTTCCGCCCAAATTTCAGATTTTGAGAATGTCTCACTCTGTTGAGTAATGGCACTCTAAGACTCCCTTTGCACCAGAGCGAAGAAAATGAAAATATTTAATATTTAATTCCTCCGAGTGGGAATCGAACCCACATGCTTCACGTTTGTAGTCATACGCTTGTGCCTCTGGGCCATAATGGTCTCTTAAATATTTCATAATTGTATGACATACAAATAAATAAAAAACTTTAATATGGACTTTAAAATCACGTCATTTAATTCACGCTGACTGAAATATTTCTATTCTTGTTTTCAATTTTTATGTGTTTTTAACATATTAATTAAATATATTTTTTATGCATTTTATCAAGTATAAGCTAACCTATTTTTTTAGTTTCACGCTGTATCCCGCTTACAGCAGGGTAAGAGGAACTAGTGCTAAGAACCTAATGTGTTCTGTTCCCCACTTTCCGCCGAATTTTTCGAGGCTTTATACATTGGTGGATTTAAACACCGGGCTTTAACCTTGGTGCCAGGGCGAAGAAATGAAAATACTAAGCGGATAATGGAGAACGGTATGTCTTACCTACTGTACAGCGAGAAGCTAAAAAAATCACATATATTATTATTATGACTTCAGTTGAGTTTCCTCACTCCACTTTAGTAGAGGTCGCGCTAATTATAATTATGCTCAAGCGCTTTTCATTATAATTACTGTTTTACATACTTTCATTTATAGGTATTTCATATTTAGTGTAATAATAATACAACATAAAATAAAAGAAGAATCGGTAAGCGGTAAGACAGGTAGGGGGAGACCTCGGTTGACCTTCTAAAAGTCAGTATGAAAGATACTGGAGGAAGATCACCTAAAAGTATGATACCCCACGGAGGAGGTTGATGATAGTGGACGAGGTGAAAGGTAAGGGAAAGTCCAGTGTCAAGACACTCTGTTCTACGCTTTCCACCCAAATTCTTAATATTGCGGATTCGGTGGCGAAATTCATCACCGTACTTTTCGTTTTTAACTAATTCAAAGTAAGTAAGTCATTATGTTCAAAGTATTTATATGCCGTAGCTATTACAAAACTAAAATGAAGCAATCGAAATTTAGAATAACAAAGCAAAAATAACCTTCGGTTTCCAATTAACTTTTCCGATATACTTATAGTTTTAGGTACTTCGAGTGCATAGCTAGTTCGTTATATTCTCGTTCAAAATAGACGAGTTTTATTCACATCCAGTCTAAGTAAGAAGACCGGCCAAATGCGAGTTGAACTAGCGCACGTAGGGTTCCGTACCAATATATATAAAAACGGCAAACAATCATGTCTGCTGTATGCAGGCATGCTGTTTTCGCACTTCAATATTTATTTATTCTGTTTTTAGTATTTGATGTTATAGCTGCAGGATATTTCAAAAGCTCTCTAAATACCATGGTTCATGATTCATGAATTACATCCGGTGACAAATGGACAATCAGCGGAGTCTTAGTAATTGGGTACGGAACCCAAAAAATGATAAATATGATAAACCTAAAATACTTAATACTTATACGAGTACATGATTGAAAAGCCAAAAAGGGATATATAATAAAACAACGGGACATATTCTAATATTTCTATTTTTATTTATTGTTTATTCGTCTTCCAAGTAAGATTTTGTTTTTTAGTATTATAATTAATGTAGTTAAGAATTAATAAATTGCGAGAGAATCTCCTAATGTCTACTTAAACTTAGCGCTGATTTACATGAAAAGTAATAGTGTTTAACATCTATGGTATCTATGGTATCCAAAAATTTTCTACGATAACATATATTGATTTTCATTGTAATATTCAATAAAGATTTAAATTTAATCTTTTGGTCCTATTAGGCCTTATAAAGAATCGTAGAAACTGTATACTCGTGAAAACAATACAAAATTTAATTTTTCTGTAATAGCAAAGCTTAACTGTAAATTTATGATTAGTGGGTTTTTTTGTCAAATATATGTATTTTTTAAATATTACAGCTATTTCCTTAAGGAACAAGGAGTATGGTTTGTCTGGAAGTACCGATTGTAAAATATTTGTAATTTATTGGCCCCCATGTATCGATGTAGACGCGAGATAATTTGAGTTCATGTCATAATTAAATGGAATGTGATAATTTTTATTTAGAACCTCCTTGTTTGATAAATTTAGCAAAGAAATTTGAATGAAACATGGTAATTTTTTCAGGTTTCAGAAATTAAACATTCAAAGTTCATAAAAGAAAAATAAAAATTAATTTATTTGTTCAAAGTTTATTATTATTTTGTTTTATGATAACTGATATAATACTGTTTGTTTCGGTATGTCTTTTTCTTGTTGCAACCAAAAATGGGGTCCCATATAATAAATGTAACATTACGTCGCCTTAGCATTATATCTTTTTATAAAAGGCATAAATTACACTCTAGATACTATTATGTGCAAAAATCATTGAAATATTATTACTTAATATAAAGATTTTTATTTTGTACAATCATTGACAAAATTATAAAAAAAAATACATACAACATAATATAGTAAACGCTACATGACTAGACATCCGCGAGACTAAAGCTTTCGACTACTTGTATTTAAGGTGTTAACTCAATAAATCCTATATTATTATAATTACCGACTTCTAGATTGCACATTCTTTTACTTAACAATAGAGATATATTTACAATATTCCATTTAAAAATATTATTTATAATTTGCAAGTTTTCATTTTAAATTAAGCATTGCATTTTATTGGTTCGAAAATCGTTTCTACGCTAACTACAAATACAAAGGTATTCAGTGCTGAACAAAAGCAACGAATTAATAACTTACATATGTTACAAATATAGTAACGGTATCGGTAACAATGTTCACAAAAGATTATAATACCACTAATAATAGCCGTTAAAATTAGAATTTATCAGTGTTGTACTAATTCCATTCATATTAGTAACTATGGTTCCCTAAACCTAAATATAAATCGAAATGCGTCTTATTTACAAGGATGTTTAAGACTATTTTGGCTAAATGTCTGTAATAACTCCTTATTCTAAGATTGTGCCGTGTTCGTAAAAATGTCAATGGGCTGTGTCAAATGAATCAGTACAATGAACGGAACGGAACGTCCGTCCATTTTTGAATATAAATAAGATAATATTGAATAACTAGTATCTACACTTTAGTTATAAAAGGACCTCTTAAGATTACTTTGTACAAGTTATATTAATAGTACAGGAACAAAATAGATAACAAAACTTTAAATTAACATCTTAGAAGGAGACTGTATATAGATTAAGGAGTAGGTTTCACATACCAATATAATAAATGAATAAATTAAATTATATAATTTTCTTTTATTTTACAAAAGCGTTTCTCTTTTTCTCTACTCGCCTAATCTAATAACAGCCTAGAGTATGTCTCCGATGTATACACCACACACACAGGACAGGACACCCCTCTCGTGTGTAATGTCCGGACTCGAACCCGCTACACCGCGAGCAAGTTACTAACATTAAACACAGAATATTGATTATTTGCAAGGCACATTTTCTTAAAAATCCTGATTTTCTTTTTTTTTCATGTACAACGCGATGTTCCGAAAACATCAAAACTCGGCGCGTTCAACTTAATAAATAATGTACGACGAAGCGACTCGTATTCATTTAATGATATGTATATAATCAAGTATATACCCTGTGTCTCGAAAAATATACACATGACTTTGATCGTTCCCGAAATGAAAATCAGACCATGTTAGACGATCGACGACTTGAACAAAATGGTGGATGCGTTACAAACGAGATGTGTTTTGAGATTATTGCTCACGATATATACTCGCATTTGGCGGTGGTGGCCGACAGCGGCCGGCTAGTACCCGTACCCAGCGCCTGGATACAGCAGCGCGGCGCCGCCGCCCGCCGGTCAGTGCTGCGCCGCGAACTTCATACGCTTCTGTTTCTGCCGCTGATTACAAAACCACACGCGAACCACGTTCTTTTTAAGATCTAACTTCTCTGCGATTGCCGCTATTTTCTCACCGGAGGGTCGCGGCTGTACGGCGAAGTAGGCTTCGAGGCTTCTCTTCTCCGGCGCCGCTATGGACGTTCGCTTCCTCTTCTTCTCTCCCGCCGGCAGCACGCTCGGTGCGTCTGGGTCTCGCCGCTTATTTTTCGCTTGAGCTTCCGCCTCTTCCAGCCACGCTTGTAATATTGGTTTTAAAGCTATCATGTTGTTGTGGCTCAGGGTCAAACTCTCAAATCTGCATATTGTACTCTGAGAGAGAGCTCCGACACCTGGTAGTTTTAAATTCGCCAACGCCTTGCCTACGTCCGCTTGAGTGACACCCAGCTTTATCCTCCTCTGCTTGAATCGTTCCGCGAAGGCCTCGAGCTCGCGCGGGTCGGTGTCGGTGTCGGGGTGCAGCGCGGCGGCGGGGTGCGCGAGGTGCGCGGGGGGCGCGTGCCCGAGCCCGCCGGAGTGATGGTGGTGGTTCATCACGTGGTTCATGGCACCATAGCCGTGCAGCTGGTGGTGCGGCGGCGCGGCCTCGCCCATGGGCGCCAGCGTGGTCATCGACGACGACGTCAGCGGGTCCAGCATGTCCAACCCCTCCATGCCGTGGTGGCCCATCTGAGGAAAGAATGGCTTTTGTAATTCGTTTTTATCATACTGTCAAATTCACTCAGATTAAGAGGATTATGATAGATGGGGGGCGTCGTGATCTTTATAATCGTCCGCCGAATTAACTTCAGTATTCATGCTAAATCAGACGTCGCATTGTAAACAGGGAGGGGGTCGGCAACAATGGCAGCTCTCGGGACGATATGGAAACATAAACAATGATCTTTGTGCAGATTTGCACTCATTCTTTATGAGTGCAAACACTTGTTTTTTCATCGGGGGGTGAGTCTGTTGTGACGTTGATTGGTCGCAAGTGTTTTACCAATATGCTTATGCTGTTGACCGGCTTTGTAGTGAAAATTAATGTTTACAATGTACAAAAATTGTAAGTCCATATGCGTTTGAGTAAAATATACCCATTGCAAATTTATTGTTAATTTATTTTTATTAACTTTAGTCTTATCTTACTTATCCAAATAAAATCTGAAGGAACCTAAACTATTTTAGGTTTCAACACTTTCATTTCTATAAATGAAAGTGTTGTTCTCCCATTTATGCACATTTAGTCATTATGTCATATAAAAAAACAATTGAAAGAATTCAATTATTAAATAATTTAGTATTCATGTGGCATCTTATCTCTTATCATCCCTTAGAAAATCTCAGGAATTATGTCAAAAAGTTTAATTTTAATTCGGAAATGAAATAATCTATACAAATAGAAGCAAATGGCAAGTATCTTTACGAGGCAATTTATCTCAGTGGAAGATCGGTCGTAAGTCTTTCGTTAACAATTTTTCCGTAGAATGTCGGGGGTGCGGTGGGTGGTGGTCTCGGCCCCCCGGGACCGGTAGATCACAATTATACGGCACAAGCACGCGTGTAGCACGTAATGTAACATTCTGCACACTATTGTAGCTATTGCTATATATTTTTTACTGGAAATAGTAGTGTTTACAAAGTTTTAAATGTTCATTGTAAAAATATCTACAATAATAGATACATTAAAGGGGAAAAAAGTGTCTTAATCATATATTTTGTCTATCGACCTTGCTAAGTAAATGCACGCGACTGTAAATGTCAAGTACCCATAACTTATACTCCTTCCTCCTGGCATTAATCCCGGCTATTGCCAGGGTCTGCCTTCCTACTCAACCTTCTCCACTTTGCACAGTGTTTAGCGTTTTCGGTTGTTAGACCATTGGCTCTCAGGTCCCGCATCACGACATCCAACCAACGTTTCCTTGGGCGTCGAGGAACTGGTATAGCAAGGCACTTGCATCCTACATAGTTCTTAGGCAACGCTCTTGGAGCTGATCCGCTACGTACCCCAAGTCAACCTCGAATGAATGTATTGCGTACGCGGTCGGACCGCGTTACGCCGCACATCCACCTCAGCATCTTCATTTCCGTGACGTTAAGCTCCTAAGTGTGCCGAGATAGTGCCGGCCAACATTCACTGCCGTATAAAAGAACCGGTCGGATGATGCTCTTGTATATCAGCAAAAGGAGCTTGGGCGGTATTCTGCGGTCGCAGACCACACCAGTGACCTCCCGCCATTTGGCCCAGGCAGCGCTTATCCGGCCATGAACATCGTGATCGATGTCTCCAGACTCGTGCATAACGGATCTTTTTCGATCTTTTTCGGTTGGCTCAGGACCTATAAGGATGGTGCTCGAGCTCCCGTAAGCCTTACCAACTCGCCTACTCGGTCTTTGATACATTTAGTTTAAGACTGCCGTTCTCGAGCGTACTCTTCCAGAGGTTCACTTTACGCTCCAGAGTCATTCGGTTCTCGTTAATGAGTGCTATGTCATCGGCATACATCATCAGCCATGGAGGCTGGTCCTGGATGTGAGCCGAGAGAGTATCAAGCATTACATTGAATAAAAACAGACTAAGGCCGAGCCTTGGTGAGCGGAATCGTGGTACACATCTCTGATAATCTCAATATAGGCCCCAGTAATCCCTTTGGATCGCATTGCCCACCTCAATACACTGACGAGGTACAGTACCCATTACTTATACTATTATAAAAAAATAAGAAAAGTACTTTAGTAGCAAACTTAAAAGGAAATAATTAATTTCAAAGACACACAAACTGTCATTTAGACGAAATATTCAATATCATACCGGTGGTAATTAATAACCTAATTAATGAAAAAAAAAACTAAATTATATAGTAAATATTTTTTAATTTCTTGCGGTTTGCCACCCCTATTGTAGTGGTTAACAAAATAATTAAGCTTATTTGGACAGGTGTGCGAGACATTACAGGTAGAATCAAACAAATGTATTACTATTTAACTTCAAAACTTTTAAAATAGAAAAATAACAAAAGAATCAAGAAATATGTCACAAAAGTTAAATACAATAATAGAATAATTATTAAAGGCTTGTAGCTCCCTTGAATAATATATTAGGTATGATGAAGCTCAAGACATTTACTCGCATGCACGTATCAATGAAATATGCAATGGCTGTTATCAGACACGCCATAGCTTGTGTTAATACCAAGAGGTATTTACTAAAATAGAAGTGGAAATCTATTAAATAACCTTTATACGATATTCAAATAGAGCCTACGTCCTCATACAAACAATTAGATTTTAATAATAAAAAAATAATAACAAACGCAAAATGTCATCACGTGGACAAGTAAGGGTTACAATTTACATAATTCCTTCGATGACATTCATTTCTTAGTAGTAAGTAGTATTAAAGTTGCAAATTGAGTAAATTGACGTGGACGATTTGTCGGTAGCAACTGTACCGACGTAATAATAAACAGATTTAATATTGAAGCAAATTGCTGATTGGTCGCACGCAAAATTCTTCTTTCTTCTTTTAATATGGAGAGAATAGAGCGAGTTACCGTCGTTAATATGTTGAATAGAGTATAGACCTTTGTTTGTTTTAGAAATTACATAAAATATGCAAAATTACACAGTTGATAAATTTTGTATTGCAGCATTTTGAACTTACATGATGTACAATTATAACTATTTAATAGTTTTTATCAGTAATATAAATTTTTTTTTTTGTATATTTCCTTTTTTGTATAGAAAGATCGCATTTCTTGTCAAATTTAATAATTGTAGGTCTATGGTTAATATTCTATAGTTTTTGATTAAGCGGCGAATAATGATAACGAACTTAATTTTGTGGACACAGATTTTTTTTTGAAATTTTAACTTGTTTTGTTTTCTTGTATTTCTTCGGCAAAATTTCACAACTGTAGGTCCACAGAAAGTGCCCTATAAGCATTTGATTATAAATATGCATAAATGGTCGTGATGGTATTGACTTGGAAGCTTTTTTAGGAGTTTGACTTTAGGTCATATTATAATTTGAGCTAGAAACCTCCCCGCGATCTTGAGAAAAGTGGCCATCAAAGACAGGGACAAGCAACAAAGTGATTCTATGAAGCTACCGTTTTTTACTTCGGAACCCTAAGAGTAAAAGTAATTCAAATTGATATTCAAAGCTTCAATCCCTTCAAACCATCCACTACACGAGCGCGATCGCAAGTTGATATTAAATAAATTATACTCTGTTAATAGTGATTTATATCGCACGGTTATGATTCGAACAAGTGGCCGAATTTACAAGGGGTGCGAAACGTGTAGGGTGGAGCGGACGTATTAAATAGAAATTTAAGTATTACATTTACAAACATTATTTGTTGGATGAAAATAATTTATTTGTTTTTATCTTTATGTATATTTTTCTATTAGTATTTATATGGGACATCGTGGCGTAAGCATCTGAATGTAAACACTAGACGTTGTGGGTTCGATTCTCACTCGATGAAAGGAATATTGTCGCTCTGGTGTTGAAGCAAAGCGCGGCGTTGATTTCCGCCACACAACACGCAATGATTCCAGAATTCAGCAGGAAGTAGGGAGCGGAGTGTCTTAACATCAGGCTCCCTCTGTCTCTGTACTCTGCCTCTGATCCGGATTCCGAGAAATGATTATATTTAAATTATTTTCATTTCCTCGTTTTGGAGGACAAAGAAACTCGTCTTCAATTCCACCACTCGACGTAATGTCTCGTAAATTGGGCGGAAAGTGTAAAATGAACGTCGTTAACACTAGTGTTGGTAACCTAGGTTACACCTAGTGGTATCGGTCGTCTTTAAAACATATCCTATTCTCATTCAAAAATTTTATTATTATTATCAATATAATAAAAATGAAATAAATATATATTTTTAAATAATTTTGACTTTATCAACAATCATTTGGAGTGAAACACCAAGCATTATTTTTTTGTTTATTTTCCACTTATTATAAAGATATATACGATAGCAGAATCCTTATAAAAATAAAGGGAAAAGTTAAAGCTTACCGTGGGGGATCTTAAGCTCACAACTATTGCGTGTTAGACAAGTCACTAAACTTTAAATGTACGTTTTCTTTTGTATTGTACTTATATTTTTATAGGAATGCCCTTATATGACCTCTTTTCATGCACGATGCGTTGATATTTCTTCAGTATTATCATATAATAGGTAGTTTTGACAATTATTTTTAACATTCATCATAAAGAAAAAAAAAATATTCTTAAAAATTATTTTTTATAATTCCCTCCGTCTGCCTATCCTGAAGTATGCGGGACATAAAACAGAGGGAACCTATAAAAAGTACAGGTGGTGCCATAACACTCATTTCTCTTCTTTATGCGCAAGGGAAGACCTATATATTGTTTTTTTATTATTATTATATATATTGTAGTCACTATATTATTATTATATATATTGAGACGTTGAAAACTGACTGCATTTTTTTGTATATGGTTGTAATAAGTTTATACATTTAAAGGGACTTTTTAGAACTCACCTAATTGTACAAAACATCACAAACTTTAAAAAAAATATTTTATATTTAATCCATCTAATAACAAAAAAAAAAACTTATTTAGCCTAATGCGATATTAAATATCCGTATAATATGTTTCGGTGAGTTTTAAGCAACTCCATGCTTCAGTCACGGGGTCTGGTCCCCAGCGGCCGCAGTGACAATTGGTAACAGTAAAAAAGCTCATATGTCCTGTATTCCCTCGGGTTAACATGTTTCCCCCTTCCACTGCTTTATGGCATGTGTTTAAATTTCACCTTTCATTTTTTTTTGGTATTAGCTAAGGTTTTAGAGTCGATTTAGGTTTAAGTATGTCGATTTAGGTATGTATAAAAATATTATTTGCAGTTTGGATATTATAGAATATATATATAGTTCTATAATAATATATGTTAAAAAAAAAAATAAATTGTCCCAAAATTAAGTACGCCACATTAAAAGAACTTTCTTAAAATAAAAAAAGGCACAGGCAACTATGCGCCCGTGGATGTAGCTTTCAAAATAAAAAAAAAAAAGTTTGGATATTATATTAAACATATTGTATATTAAAGATTTTGAAATGAAAACACCTTTTTGAAATATTTTTCCAGCATGGTACGCAGAGGGAACCTAAGTGTTAAGATACTCCTTTCAACACTTCCAGCCGAATTTCAACGTCGAAACCAGCCTTTGTAACAGAGCTAAGTAATGAAAATATTATCTAATAAATAATAGTGGAAATTAGACAAGCAACTCATGAGCTTAAATAAAATTATTTGCTTATAAATAAATTATAGGATTATTTTAAGATTAGAAAACTGTTTAGATTTTAAATTTGTATCAGTGAAGCCGACAACCAAGAACGTTCTTAATATTGAACTTGTGTGCCATATTCTCGTTTATTGTTTCTATCTATCTATAATACATTGACAGAATGAAATATAAACCTTTTTTTTTACATTTTTATCTTGTCTTTGAAATACTTTTGTCATAACAGTTTTTTTATAAAGGACAGCTAATATTAATTTATTAATATTAATGGTACTTTTTACAAGAAATGTAAAAACCATGCAAAAAGCCTAGACTAGTAAGAATTAATATCTTTATATTAACAATTTCATTAAACCCTTGCTATTTCAATTTCCACGCATCTTCAACATCATTGTGAACTCAACAGCCGCTGTTCTTCACTTAATGTCATTTTTCCATAATGACAAGTGGCTAACAACGCTGTACTTTATTTAAACGAAACCAAAAATATTTAAAAATATACATATTTCTTCCATCCGCAATTGAACTCACAACCCTAGCGTCTACATTAGACCGCTACACCACTATACCTTAGTTGATTAAATAAAAACAACATACAATTTCTATCTCAGTTCCACCTTACAAATGTTATCACTGATTACAGCCATATATGAGACCCCAAACTAGTAACTCCGGGTTCCGCAGTCCATAAAGTACGAGTTACGCGGTCTAAGGAATAGTTCAAGGGGAAAATTGTGTAATGCATCCCTTCATTGTGTTCGAGACGCCCTTTTTTTGCTTGTATTTTTAGGATAAAACTACACCTATGGTGAGGGTAAGTGGATTTTTTGTTAGGCGTTTGCTTTTGTTTAAAATAGAATATAATATATAATTAGACTTTTTCTTATAAAACAAATGTTTTGTTAATTGTATCTATTAATATTTTATTAGCTAAGAATAAAACTATTATAAAGCACTATAGGTTTGCAAATAACATTTCTTTTTCTCTAGAAATTTGGGAATTTGCGATCGAATCAATATAGCTCAATCCTTGGTTTGCATGTAATTTGAAACGGAAATAAATATTTTTTCAGAACAATACTTTAAAAGTTAAAAATTAATATATCAAATCGACTTACAAAAACAAACACAAGTTTTCAAAAAACACGTTTTCAGAAAAATATAATTTAATCATAATTTAAACCATATCCAAATAAATATTCTAAATATTACATATATTTTAGTAGTATTATCAATACCTATATTATAAATTCGAAAGAAACTCTGTCTGTCTGTCTGTCTTTTACGCAATAAGGGCCAAATCTCTAATTTAATTGTGATAAAATACTCATATATAGAGATACTTGAGGGTCTCGGAATGAACATACGATATTTTTTTTTCTCATATTTGTAATATTTTCGATATATACCAATATATTAAAATACTTATTAACTTGACATGCAATTTATTCCGCCATGTTAATAACAACCGTCGTTGCTAAGCAACGATTTGCAAAGTTTGTTGAAACGTCGGAAACGTCACCCAAAATGAGCTTGCTTAACGCATCTCTCTATTGAAAACTGAACATAATTGCATAAATATATTTAATAAATATTAGTATAGTTCAAGCGGGCGTAGCCGCGTTCGGGTCCACTAGTAGTAAAAATACCTATAAATTAATCATTACATAGAAAAACATCAATATTGTTATGACCCCAAACAGAGACATAAGGGTACAAACAGAACACAATCGAAGTGCATAAAATTACCTCATTTTTATAGCGGCACGAGTACATTTCTTACGTTACAGCCCTTTTCGTACCCCACACACTCTTTTCCCTCAGGACGGAGCCCTCCCTCACTGACATGGGAAGACTAAAAGATTTTCCAAGGTATACCGGCAGAGAGAAATGCATTTACTTTTATTATTATTATTTACGTCAAGCGAAGGCGAGGAATGTACCAATTTGACAACAATTTTATGAGTGCGCTTTAGTTTTATCGTTTTTGAATTCGATTTGAATGATTGGTATAGATACTGGCCCTTTGCTCATCATTTTGTTTTTTTTATCTGGAATGATTTGGATTCTATGCGTAATGCTATAAAAAAGTAGTAATATTAAAAAAATATATATTGTGATTTCGAATCTTATTTATTTATAATGTTGAATTATAATGTCTATATTTATATTTTACTTTTCGATTTTTAATTTCATTTTTAGATTTTCCAATGTAAATTCAATCACCTCCCATTTACCTTTCTTTATAATTACATATAATATACGTATAGTATAATACATTTATTCTTAACTATTAGATCAAAATCTTCTAGTCCATCGAGAAGATAACGATTGTACCTGATGCGGCCGAGCATTGTGTGGAGGGGGGCCACCAACTCCATGGTGGTACACCATGTCATGCTTGAGCTGTGGTAACGGAGGTCCAGGTTGAGGTCCCGATTGGTGCTTCCCGATGTCCACGGCCGCTAACGCCTCCGCCCTGCTCAGCAACCCGTCGTTTAACCCGCTGAATAGATCGCCCTGGTGATAGAGATGATTTTAGATGACTAAATTATTTATGGTTTGAAATATTAATATCTTTTTATTATTAATTTCCTTTTTATTAATAAGTTTTTTCTAATTGTTCATTAAACATATTATTTTAAACATATAGAAAACTTAATATTAATCGCTTTAAAATGCCATGCGACTTACCTTTTACATGTAAAACAAAATACTACCTCAAAATTACTATAAATAATAATAGAAGATCTTTAACTACCATGCAAAGACCCTTTGAAAAAAGAACCTAACTAAAAGAATATTTAAATTAAAATATTCTACAATTCACACATAATATAAAAAGGCTTGAAGTTCAAAAGGGCAACTAATTCGCGTACGTAATACAGTGGTTACATAAAATAGTCATGTAGAGCCAACCGACGGGGTCGTGGACAGCGTTTTTCCCGGATTACTTTAAATAATTTATGAGTGATCCTGGCCTAACTCTACGCCTTATATATAAATATATATAGTATATAAGTATACCAGGATACCTCGTACGCGCATCGACTCTCAAATACTAGTTTTAAACTGATGGTCTCTCCTACTTTACTTTCGATTTGGTAGCGGTACGAATGTTTGTGGATTTTATATCCGTGTCCTGTTTTAGAGATGGGGCTGGCATGTGAATTGGTTGATTTATAGTTCAAAATTTGTATATGTAGTTCTGGATGGAGTGATTTGATATTTGGCTTAAACATTAATGGTAATAGTATATTGACATTATACAAGTTTAATTTTTTAGCCCGTATTCAGAGGGAACCTGGGAACCTGTTACGGGCACTCCGTTTCCATTAAGACATTTCAGGTATCTCACTCAGGCTCGTTATAACAGTGAAGAAATGAAAATCCTATAATAAAACAGTAAAAATATTTTGTCTGTACATTAAGTATTTTTGACTGAAATGGACAGACGGGGCTCTTAAAAATGATAATAGAAAGCATATAATATATATTTTTTAACTTCATGTCTATCTGTACTCTGTATGTATGTATGGTCGCGCTTATCTCTGAAAATACTGAACCGATTTACTTACAACTTTCAGCAAGTTTTAAGTTCAAAGTATACTATTATAAATATCAAATATCAACGTTGGTCGTAACAATTTAGTTTGTAATAAATTTTAAAAAACGATTTTCCGCAAATTTACAGACATTGTACAGATATTTAGGGTAGTATTTTACAGATTTCTTTAGAGAAATACAGATTTTCGTAAAATAATTTACTATAAACTTCATTAGACAGACTTGATACGAGCGTTGATAAAGCAATATCGAAAAATAAAAAGATTGTTTCTTTCATCTAAAGAACTTGGAAATAGAAGTAATTAAATAAGAAAGGTAGATAAAGTTCTCACAATTCTTTAGATTACGTAAAACTAACTGATCTTACGATATTTTTCTCATTTTATATGGAGATAAAACTTCTAAACGAGAAAAAACGTGAAAATTGAATTTGCATTATAAATTATGTAATCAAGGACTATAAAATATTGTTTTACTTACAGTTTTTTTTTATTTACTATGTGTAAAGTATTTTTAGAGTTAACAATTGCATTCGATGAGGATATTTAACAGTAGATAATTGCCAATACGGGCAATGGGCATTCATATGTGCTGATTTAATATCACTTAAAAGTATAATTTAAAATGTAAATGTTAATATTCAATGTTTTTATTTTATTTTCAAGATAATAGAAAACCATTCGTTCAATCAATAAAATATTGGATAGTTCAATTGTTCACAGAGAATCAAAAATTGTAAATATAATATAAAAAGGACAACATACAAACTTTTATATCACATTTCATTTTTAATTAATCAAGGCAGAGGGAAACTAATGTCAAGACACACCGTTCCCCATTTTCCTCTGAATTCTGCAGACATTACATTGGTATTGGTCTAGAATATTACATTTTAATTAATATTTAATATTATACACCAATTATTCGTTAATTAGGTGTTTATTTTATTTTCAGCCTCACACTTCTACTTATAGTAGCATTATTCTTCTCTTAGTGTCAAGGTACTCCGTTCCCCACGCACTAGATTATTGTCTAGACACTGCGTTTTGTGGAGCACATTATAATGTTAATTAACGAATAATCAAAAATATTCCCCAAAATAAGATAATCTAATTTTAATCACACTGTAAAGTTATATGTCTTTATTTATTTAATAGATAATCGCTATTATCCGCCACATTTAAGAAGACACTTAAATTCATTCATTTGAATATATCATAAAAAATGAAAATGAAACGAATCGAACGTGGGAACAAAAGTTTGTGCCCGCACCCTCCACGAGTCATTAGCAGCGAGTCACAGAAGTGATCCCGAGTCCCCGACTCCCGTATAATTGTAATTGTAAGCAAATTGACCCGGTGCAAAGTGAAATATGTTATAATTTGTTTCTAGCTTAGTAGATACGTATAGCTTTGCTTGGGGAGAATTATATTACATATTTTTTAGATGTACGTTTTTTTTATGTTTTTTAAGTTAGGTAAGATTTTTAATAATATATATGCGAGTCAAATATATTTTTTTGTTTAACACAACTATTTTTTGTAAGTTGACGTTTGGAATATTTTGTAGTAATCTGTGGTCATTTTTTTTAATAAAAAATATTGATACTTTTAGAAACATATTTAAATGATTTATTTATAGAAAATTGTTTATTCATTTAATTTTAACGAAATGTGATTAGTAAGATAGTTATGAAAAATTTATCAATCTATGTAAACATTTAATTGTTAAAAGAATTAGAGGAAGTGAAGAGATAACAATAACGAACAATATTAAAACTACCATACTAAAAAACAAATTTTACCACACATTTAATTATTTAAATAATTTGACAACTTTTAAATAATGTAGAGAGATGGCAAGCGGGATATCTTTTTCACAGATTATACTTAGATGGATTTTGATGGATTTAGTTACTCAAAGTAAATTATATATAAAATCATACGAAAATCATGTCTATATTATATTATAGGTATCTATGAAAACTAGTTACTAGTACTTAAGTGCTTGCCAATTAAGAAGGTAAATATTTCTTAAAAATTAAGAATTGCATACGAAAATAATTTGCAAAAATGTTGATATTTGATAATTGTCAGGTTATAAGCTTATATATCAGACCGTTAAGCATCACTCAACTAACACATTGTCCTACTCACAGCACTATAAAGTCCACTAAATACGGCATTATAACATCCATGCAAAATACAAGTGTACTGGCAGAGAGATAAAGCGCAGGAATAATATGTAGAATACTAAGTAATTGTTGGCTATTACAAGCGTTATAGTACGTTAGTACAAAGTGACTGCAGAATTTAGTGAACAGCCTCGACTAGACAAGGTTCCTCTGCTCACCCCATCCACCCAATCTCTAAAGCACTGAAATAATCCATTACTATTATTACTCATCAACCTTCTCATTTCGGATTTAACGGCGACATCTTCATCCCCAGATACTAAACGTAATGTAAGTATCAAATGTCAGTCAGTGTAAGTCGGGGGGCCTTTGCGATTGACGATTTGTATGTGTGAGTGAGTGTTCGTAATTGAATTAAAATGTTTAATTATTTAACGTTGTTTCGCGCTTGGAGTTCGAGGTGCTTCGAATTTTTGGTTTTCTTCTATTTTTTTTTTATATTGGCTTGGAGACGTTTAACCCTTAACCACTGACGTACGTACGTGGTACATCACCTTAGCGGATTTTTGTCCATAATTTAATTTTTCGCGAGAATTCGATCGTGCTTTTTTTGAAAGCTTTCTAGTCACCAAAGACGCGTGTACAGCGGGGCATGCAGACGCGTGTCATATGTCTAAGTAGGTTGGTGCGAGTAACTGACTGGGATTTTTTTATGATGAAGTGAATATGATTGTTAGTAGATAAAATTGATCAAAAATGGTCTATTTCGACTTAAAAGCCATCAAATTCTAATAATAATCACAAGTATTCCACTCTATTTATGTAATAGAAAACATTCAAAATACGTACGTCACACACATCGTACACGTCAGTGGTTAAGGATTAAAGATTTTTTATTCGTGTTCATTGTGTGTTTAGTTGTTATACAAAAAATTAAGTAATGCGTAGTGACGTAGAGAATGATATGACATTTTTTTGTTTAATCCATAAGATTTTTTAAGGTTTTATAACAATAAAATATGCAAAATATATATTAATAGTAAATCATCATTAAATACGTTAATAAGTAACAACGAATTACTATAATTGTCCTCATACAAAAATCCTAGCATCACCCACGAGACCCTAACAAAAAAAAAACAAAACAAAAACAATAAAAAAGATTGGGCACACCTGTCAATTATCCAATCATTAAATATTAATGAAGTTAATACAATTATATTTCAATTGGCTCCGATATAAGTTACCAAACCGTACTGACATATCACGATATTGGCGCGGCGAGTATTAATTAGCGTGGTACGGGTACGGCACACGCTTTTTACGAAAATGTCAGCGATTGAGTTTATTTACGAATTTCCGATATGTACCTACTACTACCTACCTGTGATATAAAGCGATTCGCTTATAACAAGCCTCGTTGATTCCGTTAATGTATTTGGGTAGTCGAATTATTTGTCGAATGCATAGAGAAATACCTATTATTTCTCTATGCATTCGACTAATAATTCGACATAGAGAAATAGTGTACACTTTGTTCCCCACTTTCAGTCGAATTTGTTGAGGCTTGTTGAGTGGCGAAACTTAACTCCGAGTTTATGCCTTGGTGCCAAAGCAAAGAAATTATTAATAAATAATAATTCACTCCCTCGAGTGGGATTGAACCCACAATCATTGCGTTAAAGTCACACCTTTGTGCCGCTCCGCCACTACTGAATCATTTAACAGTATGTGTACATATACACATGTTTAATCGGCATATTAAGAACTAGTGGACCCAAACGCGGTTACGCCCGCTTGAACTATACGAATATTTATTAAATAAAATTATTAAATTTATGAAATTATTTTCAGTTTTCAATAGAGAGATGCGTTAAGCAAGCTCATTTTGGGTGACGTTTTCTAACAACAAACTTTGTAAATCGTTGCTTAGCAGCGACGGTTGTTATTAACATGGCGGAATAAATTGCATGTCAAATTATTAAATATTTTAATATATTGGTATATATCGAAAATATTACAAATATGAGAAAAAAAGTATCCTATGTTCATCCGGAGACCCTCAAGTATTTCTATATGAGTATTTTATCACACTTGAATTAGCGGTTTGGCCCTGATTGCGTAAAAGACAGACAGACAGACAGAGTTACTTTCTAATTTATAATATAGGTATGGATAGCAGTTGGAAATTTATAGTTGTTAATGGTGGATTGTATTCATTTAAAGTATTCGTATAATGAGAGGTTGTAATTAATTTTACGGGTTGGGAAAATTCTTTGCAATAATTGGTACAAATTGAATTTATTTATACTAAATAACCTATTATTAGTTATTAATTTTATGATGTTTAAAATGTTATTTATGCGAATGCCAGTATTGGAACTATCGAAAGTTTTTAGAAGGTTAAGCTGTACGTTCTTATCCCACCTTGGCCAAATATGTGTAATAATTATGAAAATTTGTATTTAGAATTTCAGTATGATAAATTTGATTTTGAAACTATTTCATTACACCTATAAAATAGTTTAAAGTTACATAATAAACTAGATGTTAGAGTTATCCTGCGCTAGAACTTTTCAAAGTTAGTACTAGCTTATTGCCTGCCAAATATTCCACTCTCCAGTACTGTGCAAGTATTACTTGAATGCTAGAAATTCTAAGGTCAATATAGACATTGAAATTGATGAAAACTTTGAAATTTAAAATGCATTTCAAAGTCTACCTTATGTGTTTATTTTTTAAGTTAAACTATGTTATTTGAAAAAAGCCTCTATCTACCATTAAAGTGAACAAAAATTATGTTTCACAAATATCTATTAATATAATACACACTAAAAAATCATGCCATTTCTTCAAATGGAGTGAATAAATAAATATATCGCGTTGCTTAATCATTAAGAAAACTAGTAATAAATTATATCTTTGGCCAAAGATGTACGCGAGCTATATTCGCAAAGCTAACAAAATAACTACATAAATATATTTTTTTGTGAAATTTGAAATTTATAAAAAAAAACATAATTTTAAAAGTTTAATATATATATAATTATTACATAATTAAATATATATAATTCATTCATGCATAGTAACTTACATTGTGCCTCGGTGACCACGAGTTGCACATCAACGAGGCATCTTCCAGTATTCGACTCTGTAAAAAGAAACCTTGGATCGCTTAAACAATTATGTTTTTTGCATGCGATTTTATATATATGTATATATATATATATATACTACATATAAAAGTAAATGTAATTTTCATTTATGAATAGAACAAAAAACCCTTTAATAAAATTAATAAAATTATTCATAACATTGTTTATTCAGTGGACATAAATAGCAATATTGGTCATTACCGCATAAGAAATTCAAATTTGATTAATAGTACACCTCGTGGTTCACAGATGGACGGTCAGTACTTCATTTGCCACGCCTACGAACATTAATGAAAGTTTAATGAAAGCTTTAAGTCGACAAATAGTGTGCAAACTTCGAAGTTAGGGCCCGAGGTGGTGTGGTATTTATTATATTTACATAGAATTATCAGTGTGAGCTTTCTTCCAGTTTCCAGTGTTTTCCACCAGTGCTTCGTGGCGCAGCGGGCCAAGTGTGTGACTATAACGCGACGGTTGTGGGTTCGATCCCCACTCGAGGAAGTGAAATATTTATTTACGTTTATACTTCCATTTCTTCGCTCTGGTGTCGAAGCAAAGCGCGGCGTTAAATTATGCCCCTCAAAAAGCAAAGCCTCCGGAATTCAGCAGAAAGTGCCACGATAGTCTTAATTATTGAAAAACAAAAGAGAAATTTAGGAACAACATTTTAAAAGCTTTTTTCCAAAGAGTAAACCAACAATTGCGTTTTAATTTCCTAAACACTAATTAAATCACTTTGATATAAGTAGTTCACTTCAAGCTTTAATTTATTCATCCAGATTGGGAAATGATGATAAATTAAAAACAAACACTTTTCCTATAGAGGCTCGGATTGGAGGCTATCACGCAAACTCTTATGTAATAACTGTACAAGAAACTAGAACTTCTTTTTCAGCTTTATGCCCTGATATAAGCCAGCAGGGTAGTTAGAACTTAATGTTAGGACACTACATTCTCCTCTTTCCGGCTTATTTGTGACTTTGCACGTTGAGGGGCGGGACATAATGGAAAATATAATTCACCGCCCTGAGTGGCGTTTGAACCCACAACCGGTGTAAAGCTTAACCTAGTGCTAAGACACTACGTTCCCATTAAGACATTCCGCATCTTCCACCGATAGCTGGAGGCATTGTATATTGAGTAACGTAACTCAACGCCGCTGTATACTTAATTAATATTTTAATTATATTATCTTTGTTACGATTCCTTTGAAGTTCAAAGATTAAATAAATTAAATATTTACATATTATAACATATACTTATGCAAACAATTTATAAATTCAAAAAGAGATAATTTTGATGTATCTAAGTAAGTGTACGTAGATATTTACATAACCTATGATCGGCATTTGTTGAAATAACGGCCACTTCGACTTGAACTGAATACTTAATTCATTTTGGTCCCAGTTTATCTTTGTAAAACACTGTAATTTCCCTTTTCAGGAAATCTATCGTAACCGAATCGGAAATTATACTTAGTGCAATTTTGTGCAATTTAGCTTCATTTGTGTCGTTTCATTTTTATTATTTGTGTTAAAAATAGTTCGTGTTCACTACAAATACTCCGAATATTATATAAAAATAACAATTTTATTTTCAAATATGTGTTATAAAATATAATTATAAAAATAAAAAATAATAATTATTTTAATTGTTATATTGTCGATGAGAAATATTATTGAACAGAAAGCTAGAGAAACTTAACAGCATATTCATTAAATTCAGCATTAAACCATCATATACCTACATGTATAGAATAAGAATATTTAATGAAAAGTGTAATATTTATTTTCACTATATTAAGTTATCCTTATAAACTCTCTTTATCGGTTTCTTTATTGTTCTGGACTTTTTAACAATTAAATAAAAAGTTGATAGGAATATATAAAAATATATACACATTTTATAAAGAAATAGGTTACATAAAAATATAATTTCAAACTAAATTATTTACTTATTTTTATATAACACAGAATTTGAAACTGAAAAATTCTTGCATTTCAAATTTACCGTTCGAAAAACGCGAAATTATGAGAGTCCAGGGCTGGCTGCTGGTTGTGACATCTTCCGCGCGATTCCGAGCCTAGCAGCATAAATAATTAATTCTTAGCCCTTTGCCGTTGCTGTTAAATGGCGTGACTAAATAAGGGAGGGCCGACCCTCTACCTCTCATCCACCCAAAAAACTTTTGATACTGAACGTTTGTTCTGTATAATTCTGAGTGGTGTAAGCCTTAGTAAATACTAGTGGCTCACATGCGGCTTCGCCCGCTGAAACTTTCATAGTCAAATAATATATTTTTTTCATATTAATTGTAGCATATGTGTTATTCTGATGTTTAATGTATATTACTTTAAAATTAAAATCAAATCAGATTCACGCTATCTATCTTCCCGCACACAGCAGGGTGGGCAGAGGGAACCTAGTGTTAGGACACTCCGTTCCCCACTATCTGCCGAATTTTGGAGGCATTGTGTGTTGAGTGGCAGAATTCAAAGCCGCGCTTTTGCATCGACACCAAAGCGAAGAAATGTAAATAAATATTTCACTTCCCCGAGTGGGGATGGAACCCACAACCGTCGCGTTACAGTCACACCCTTGTGCCGCTGCGTCATTACGGCTTTACTTATTACTTTAAGGTTTCATTTAAATGCGTTTTGTAGGTTTTACGTGAAACTGGAACAGACATCCATCCTCACAAACTTTCACATTTAAAATATTAGTATGACATCATCAAATTTCAAGCGAATATCAAAATATTATATGAATAACTTATTTCACAAGAAATATGAAGAAAACAGTTAAATTATATGTAAGTATGTAAACGCGAATATAAGTTTTGATAAAGGCCTTATGTATTTCATATATTTACATGTACATGTATGTATTTTATATTACACCACCAACTACATATGGCCGTCGCGCGTCACCAACGACGCCGTTCCAATATAATAACTCGTTTCTGTGGCTGACGATTTAATTCACATGCACTGGATACGATACCGACAGTCGGCACACCTGACTCTGTTCTCACGGAGTAAAGTTTCAGGAAAAATTATACTAAGAATTCTCCCATCTATTCTCACAATTACAACGTAATCGCTCCAAGGAAGACGAATCTTACCTAAATCATAAGAGAATGAGCCTTAAATTTACCGTGCAATTTTAAGGAGACGAGAACGAGACGGCATAACCAGTGTGTGGGAGATAGAAAGAGATACGGAACGAGAGATTATGGTAATGACGGTAAAAATACCCAATGAGGGTGGTGGTACTTAGGAGCAATTTAAAGATATTGTATTTAATGTTCGGAGAGGGGCGTCATTGAGGCTTAGAGGGATTGGAGGGTAAAGAGTGGGACGCGAGAGGGATTTGTGAATTGATAATTACGTGCACTCTATCGGCTGTTTCAGCGGCGTTTTATGTACCATACAAATGAATATTTATTTATGTTTGTTTTGTCGCTAGTTGTTTCTTATACTTTTTTTGTAATTTATTCCATTTTGCTAAAGTAATTGCGATAAAAATGCAATTATTTCTTTTAATATCCATGTAAGCGGTAGCGGTAAACTTATAGAATATATTTTATTTTGTTTATTTTATATATACTTTATTGCACAAAATTACAAAAAAACAATGTACAAAAGGCGGGCTTAACGCTAAAAGCATTCTCTCCCAGCCAACTTTGTCATGTGGGATAATAAGTGTATGTAATAAGTAAGGTGTGCAGAAGTAAAATATACACACATATAAATATAATAAATAATTATACATATAATAGCCGCAGATCAATGAAGCTGTCCGAGTTTTCTTCGAGGTTCTGAGGTTTTACATCAGTTTACCTCAGAACCTCGAATTGGTGAAGCTTTGATTTTCTGACGTTATCTGAACGTTCTCTTAAAACTGAAAACCATTTCCTAAGCCATTAACTTCATATGGCATACGTATCTTTAGGTCAATAGAAAATTACCAATTTTTTAATATGCTGTATCCCGCACACAATTTGTTTATATTTCATTGTTTTACTAGTAACAATATTTTTCCGAACCAGTGCAGTACATCCAGTGATTTGCGCGTTATATATANTATATATATATATATATATGTATAGACATTCAGTATTACTCGTACATGTTTGCGACTCACCTGCCGCACCTCCTACGCCTCCCGTCCGACTAAGAAATCCATTTAACTGATATGTGTTTGTATTTTATATGAGGATTTCAATAAAAGAAGTACTCTAATATATATTAGTATATATAAGTATACATAATATTATGTATGTAAGCTATAACCCTAATATACTCGTACGTATGGATATATTGGTTATTATTAATATATAATTTATCAGAGTAATGCAGTTATCATTTATTTTCAAAGTAGTGGTATGCTTAAAGTCTATAAGTATTTAAGTATTTAAAATACCATTCAGAAATTAATGAACAATTTTTAAGACTATAATATAACTTTACAATAAACTATACTAATGAGACATGAGGGCAGTCGTGGCGAGTGTGAAGTGTGAGAGTCGCGTTTACTGACACGACTGGTTATGGGTTCGATTCCCACTCGAGAAAATGAATAATTTATTTAAATTTATACTTCCATTTCTTCGCTCTGGTGTCGAAAGTGGGAAACGGAGTGTCTTAACATTAGGTTCCCTGTGCCTAACCGGATGCGTGCGAGATACAGCGTGAATTATTGCTAATTTGATTTAATTTATGAGCATATCGCTAATAGGAATAAAACAATGATGAAATTTCGAGGTAAGTACATATATTTCCAAACATCGAAACCAATATCCGCTTTGAGCTGTACCTACAGTAAAATATTTGTATCGGAAATCACGTGTGCTACATAAAGTAATATGAATTACATATTCAACCGGTCCAACCAGCCACCAGCAACCAGCCTGTAAGAACGGTAATGGGTTTCATTAGCGGTTCTCGTGTGTATGTGTGTCCATCAGTATTTACAATATTTATATTTAAAAACTATTTTTTCTAGATTTTATTTTAAAAAAACATAATTTATGAATTTTCATAAAGTACTAGTGGCGTCCCGCAACTTTGCCGGCGTGGACTTTATGACACTCGTAATGCTTCCTGTCACCTAGTGTCGAGACACTTCGTACTCCGCTTTCCAGCGGAATTCAAGGACTACGTGTGGACCGACTCAACGAACGACCTTCACGATTACGGTGCAGTAAAATTAAAGAAATAAATATAATAGTTTCCTTGAGTGCCTCAATTTTTTATGATATATATTTCTCAGTTAAAATTATCCACAATTTTATATATGTATTTGTTTATAACTAAATAACATATTTTTTTTTTAAGTACATAATAGATCCAATGTGTTTTATAATTTTAATGGAAAACGATCGTTTCCTCTCAAAAAAGCGTATATTATGTTATGAAGGTAGACTCCGCTATCACTTCTATTGCATTTGAAGCGCATCCTGTAATCTTGCAGCCATAGGTAGCCTAGCTAATTAATATTTTAGTTTTCTAATTTATAACCCAATTTTTTTATAAAAATTTTTCTATAAATTTGAAAATATATTAGCAAATATTCTGTACATTAGACGTTAAATGTTATTTTCTTTTTCAATTTCTAATGATAAAATCATCAAAATGATTTAAAAGCTATGTAAAACCTCAATAACAAACAATATTTAAATCCTATATGAATTTAAAAAAAAACCAATACAAAATATTACGTAATAACAATGAAAATCATTTCAAAAATAACTTCTATACCCACATAGAACATTAACTATAAATAACGACATAAAAGGCGAGAGGAGGTGGGGGCAGATAATACTTTGCATTAGCGGTCGCTGTAACAATAATCGTTAAGCGTTAATTGTTACTTGCAATCGCCTTGTTACTTAGGAAGGTAAGATTTTAACGTCTCAGATGTAGGCTCTTCCTTATTCACTTAGCGAGGGAAGTTACTGGAAGCTCTAAAAGTGAATGTATATTTTCACCCACGTTTATATTGTACATGTATATATAGATGTATGTATTATTGTCTCTGGTTGGTAATAAGAAAGTATATTTTTTATTAAGCTATACGTTGCACGTATTTATACAGATGATAAAATATAAATATGTTATTTAATTTAAAAAATAGAGATGTAAACTTGCAATAACTGAAATATGCATGGTTAGCGTAAAATTGTGTTATCTTTTTTAACTATAAGAACATAAGAGGTTTTGCAGTGTCATATCACTATATCTAGTGTAACTGAAAAAAATATCTGGTAATGGTACCTATACAAGTCTAAACGTTGTCTTTCAATACTGGTACAAACACTATAAGCCACTTATATACTTTTTGTAGCTTCACGCTTGATTCCGCATATAGCAGAGTAGGCAGAAGGATCCTGGGAACTTAGTGCTACTCCGTTCATTAGGACATTTCCGTTCTCCATTTTCCACCGATTTTTGAAGGCATTCCGTGTTGAGTGACGGAACTTAACCCAGCGCATTGCCTTGTTACCATAGCGAATAATATTAAAATATTTCAATTCCTCGAGTGGGAATCGAACCCACAACCACTCACACTGTGTGACGAAGCTTGCCGTACCTTCTAACACGGTGGCTTATACCCGAGTAGATACTAGACAGGAGCGCGCACAACGGAACACAGCGCAACGGGGCGGGCCTGATCAATACGGGGCGGGGCCAGGGATTTGACGCTGCGTACCACTCTGCGTACCACTCTGCGCTCCACGCTTGTCTAATTGATTGACACAGACGGACCGACAGCCAGACGCGGCGTTTTGGCGGCTTTTTATTGTGCCCTTTGAGGGGAGACCGGGGCTAGGTGGAATCCAACGGTGATTAATTTTATGCAATTATTGACTTTTGATATGTATAGTTTTTATGGTGGGATCCGTTTGTTTTTTTTTTATAATTTGAGGATGGTCGTGGCGCCGAGGTGAGAGGTGGCGACTGTGGTTCGTGTGAGTTCGATTCCCACTCGAGGGAAAGAAATAATTATTTTCATTTCTTTGCTCTGGTACCGAGGCCAAGCGCGGCGTTGAGTTGCGCCAATCAACACGCAATACCTCGTGAATTAGGCGGAGTGCGGGGTACAGTAGTTTCTTAATGACAGCAGAGTATCTTAAGTTTTTTTCAGCGTTTTCATTATTTCATTATAACCTACCATTAGCTTGTACAATAGTATTACTTTGTTAGCCTTAATTTTTGTAGTTATCCATAAACATGATGGTCGTAAAGCACGGGCTCAAAGCGCGACTAGTTCTGGGTTCGATCCTCACTCGAGAAAATTAAATATTTATTTAAATTTATAGTTTCATAACTTTGATCTTGTGTCGAGGCAAAGTGCGGCGTTGAGTTCCGCACTCCAGCACTCAATGTTCCGAGTATCCAGCACTCAATGACCAGAATTTGGCGAAAAGTGCGTAACGGAGTATTAACACTAGGTTCCCTCTGCTTACCCGGCTGTGTGCATATACAAACATATTATACATTTGAAGAATTACCTGAACGAACGTAAAACGAACATTCTTTAAATGAACTAACACTGAATGTGAGAGCTGAAATTCTATTCCATATTTTGCACATTCTACGAGCGAAAAATCCACGTACATCAGTTATTTGCTTACAAAGTAGGCACCACATTTAATCCTCTAGAAAATGCAGTTCTTTTTAAATTTACAATATGTATTTATAAATTTATATTAAATAAAGTGTAATAATATCAATTATTTAATATACCTAGAATTTAGCTATTAAATATGGAACAAATAAATATCTGCTTCACGCTGTATCCCGCACTTAGTAACGTAGGCAGAGGGAACCGGTTCCCACTAAGTGGTAAAACACTCCGTTGCCCACTTTCTGCAGAATTTTTTCAGGCTAAATATTAATAAGTAACAATTCATTTTGAGTCGTGATCGAACTCACAAACGTCTTACAGTCACACTCTTGTGCCCCTACGCCGTGACGGCCTGTTTAAAAGTTAAATAAAAAATAAAAAGAAAACTTAATTACGAGTTAGGTATAGTTACCTTAAGCTTATAGTAATTAAAATACATTACGTAAATTGAGCAATAACAAAGGAGACGGACGGACAGTCCGTCCACGGAGGTCATCGTACCAAATTACTGATACGAGTATGTCGAAACTTTGTAAGTACTTGTGACATGCAGAGACCGCCTATTGATTTTTCGCCCCTTCACTCAGCCACAAGACAAACCACTGACGTGATCGCCATGTTCGGGCGGCAGGTGAAGAATGCTTTTTTATATAAGTATGATTTACAGTTTTTTTTTGTAGTTTTAAATTAAAGAGTATTAAATCAGAGTATTATATTTTATAAATTAATTACACTTATTATTATTTTAATTTGTATATGCTTTTACACTGAAAAACGGGAAACATGACCAATATTTTAACAGTGTTTTTTTAAATATTTTTCTGGAGCAACCTTTACATATGTACATCCGAATTGGATAATAAAAATTTAAAAAAGTTTCTCCCCAAATGAGAATCGTGAGTAACCTACTTTAACATTTTTTTACTGAGCCATGAGGACAAAATTTTTTGTAAATTTATTCAATATCTTTATTAATTTCAGGTCTAACAACCAATTAGTCATCCGTATTACAATTAATTAATCATCCGTCGACTTCGTAACGAAATTATTTTATTCCACTTTAAAGCTTAGTTAACAAGGTCAAGGTTCATTTATCAAAAACCTATTTTATAAATATTGTAAAAAAGGTTAATGATAGTTTCTCAAATTAATTACTCATTCTTTATTCTGTCATTTACAGTACTTTAAACTGTAATTAAATATTATAGAAAAAAAAACAAATTAATATTAATCACTCTATAATATTCAAATTTTGCTAAATATCAGCTAGCGACCTTAGACGCGATTGAAAATCGCGCCAAGAAGCTCATTGGCGACACAGCGATTGTTGAGGCAAAGCTGCAAAGCCTCGAATACCGTCGTAAAGTAGCATGCCTGTCGGTATTCTATAGGGTACATTTCGGAGAGTGTGCAGCAGCGTTGCATGACCTGATACCCTCTTCTCCTTTCCATCAGCAGAGCACTAGACGTAGGCTGGGGTTTCACCCATATGTTATCGATGTGCCTGCTTCTCGTACGCAGCGCTTCGCGTCTACTTTCCTAATGCGAACAGCTAGGGAGTGGAACTCCCTGCCTGCTCACCTGTTCCCCATTAAATATAACCTGGCCGTCTTCAAGGAAAGAGTGAATAGGCATTTTCTGGGTAAGCATGCTCCACCATCGTTCGCATCGTCACTTACCACCAGGTGAGATAGCGGACAAATGCTTGCCCATTCAATAAAAAAAAAAAAAACACTTTATATTCCCGTAATAGCTTTTAAAAAAATCATAACAGATGCACCTCCATAATGTTCATACGAAACAACATTAGGGGTTGTTGTAATGATGCCGATAATTATCAAACTACCCGCAATACACTTGACATGTTTTGAATGAGCACCGGAAGTGAGTGAATCCGCGGTCACGTGACCGCCGGCCGCCATCTTGTTTAAGTGCTCACTTCCGCCGCCCTGCACGTAAAATGCAGCGGTCGTCAACGGCCGGCAAATTGTATTAAAGTTTTATCGCTAGGTGCAGAGCGCACTCGTGCCGCCAACAAATTTTCAAGACGAACAGGCTATTTTTTACTGAATTTGGGCAAACAACGTTTTATTACTAAATTTTATTTCGACTCGTTCACCGCAGCCATGTTTATACCATCCTTAATTTTTTTTCTATAAATTGTTAATATAAAAGTACCTATGTAATAATAAATACAATACTAACATTATAAATGCCGGATATAGAGCTTTAGAGGTATTAGAAAGAACACGGGATACTTTTTATTAATAAAAAGATTTAAAAAAAAACATTATTCTTTGGCTATAATAAAATAATATATTTAAGCGAACAAAGTCCCGTTTGAATCTCTAGTTATATATAAAAACACGAATGCTTTCGTGATTTCGCAGGCGAAGCCGCCATCGGATCGCTGGTTTATTAATAAATACAATTTATGGGTCAATAAGTACTCCAAACTATAATATATAAAAATGTTAAAGTCTTTATAAAATATATACCAATAATCACATAGAATGGTATAAAACAAGATTTAGAAACCAAATCTCTTGACCGAATTGATCCCTGACAGTTATGAAAAGACCCCGTTTGAAAGAGAGAAAAAGAAAATCCGCCTAAGCCCGCGACCGAGGGCAACCTCGGCGCGTTTTATCAAACAAAATATTTCCTTAGATGTCGCGTAAGTTTCGCTTGCTCCCACAAACTTGCTTTTACTGGTGAATTGTTTACAGTCCAACCTTATTCCTTCGTGATAAGATTCATATTTGCTAGTCAATTGTTTCGGATAGCGCAGAAAATAAGCCACCAAACGTGATATGGGGGAAGTCAGTAAGGTTCCTGTCACCGACTATCAATATCGCCTGTAAAGTGACATTTGGGGTAGCAGAGGCCATCTTAAATCGATAAATTGTGTTCATTTGGTACTTATAGAAGTTGCGACGAGTTTATTGGCTTTATTGACACGTTGTCGTATCGAGTTTACCAGTTAGGACGGAAGCCGCTTTCAGATCTTAATTTTATTAACTATAGGATATAAACTATCCATTAGTTATATCTTCGACTTGAATAGAGTGAATATATAGAGTGTACAAAATTAATATTTTAATATTTCATTATTTGCTTATTTCTATAGGGAAGAGAACGAAACTATTTATTTATTACATGAAAAACATTAACAATCGAAAATAAAATTAAAAAAATATATATATATATTTTTATTTTTAAATTTATACCACATGTTATTTACCAAAGTCGGAAGAACTAGTGAAAATCGCGTGATGGTGACCGGAAGTGTTGTCCCCAAATCATTCCCAAGTGGCGAGTACCGTAGAGCACGCGCGACTAATTACTGCCACCCCATGATTCTGAATCTCACCTACAATAAAATAATGCAACAGTGCTTTAAACTGTTACCGTTTTATAAAATAATTGCTTTTAAATATACTATTCGTTATTTTTAATATTTTTAAAGTGTAATTCCACATTTAGGAAAGAAAAATATTTATTTAGAAAACGTATAAAAAATTTAACGTAGTAGGACTGGGACCCGCGTGGTCTGAAAACCGACCAGGCTCTTTAACCACTAAGCCATACGTTCAACCTACAGTAACCTACACGTTTTCGAAATAACTATATACTATTCGTTCTTATATCTGATTTTTGAGGATTTTTGACTTGGATTTCGATACTGATACTGTTGAGATTGAATAATATTTAGGTGTAATGATTTATCTAGGCGAAGGCTACAACCATGGAGATGAACCTTTTTAATTTAATTTTTCTTCTTCTTATGGAACACCCCAAGTTTCATCATAGTGGGTACAGAATTTTTTGAAATATCCACGTATTTTTGGAGGTGACATATACCTATAAAATAAATAAAAATCGTTTTGGCTTAATTTTTCAAGTTCACCTACTTGTTATGATTTATAATTTTTCTTTCACTTAAGCCTTCTTTCTATCTTATGTTCTTTAAAAAAACTAAAGTCTTAGAAGCTATAAGCAGACAAAAATGGAAGTTACCAGCTAGTTGTTAAATCAGAAGCGGACAAGCCTCTCAATTACTTTACGTAAAAAACGAATGCCTCTATCTAATAAATGTAAAGCTTTGGACACACAGACGTCCTATATATTTTGTTGAACTGACTTGCTCTTGTTTGAGCTATTTGTAAAGCACTTTATTAAATGATGTATATTCATCTCTGTTTTTGTCGTTTCGAGGGAGAAAGGCGTCTCGATTTTAATGACACTTTCGTTTTTAGGAATTTCTAATTAGCGTTCATTATTATTTGTTTTTTTTTAATAATCAACATACAATCAAATAAATTTTACTAGTAAAGATAAATTTATATTCAGTTTTGTAAAACTCTACGTACGAATGAATGTAAGCTCGCATAAGAAAATAAAAATCTACACTTCTATGTTACCATTTGACACAAAGTAACAAACATAAATAAATATATAATAGCTTCTCATATCTCCCACATATAACAGTGTCGGCTGAGAGAAGTTAGTGTCGAGACACTCTTTACAAATAATATCATAAATCCTTACCCAAATCAATAACATTACATTTAAGGCTGTTTTTGAACGAGTAAATTAAGTTAGCCAATGACATCAACACATTTAACTGTCAATTCTGTTTATTAAATGAATAATCATGTAGTTCAAGCGGGCGAAGCCGCTGGCAGGCCGCTAGTAATTAATATTTTTTCTTAAATACACTTAAAAAAATATTCGTATAGTTCAAGCGGGCGTTGCCGTGTGGGATCTGCAACTAAATTTAAAACAAATAATAACTGAAACAAAACGTTTCAGCGTTCCCTGAAGCGATATATGTAAATTATAAGTTATAGCAAACTACGAATACACTAATAGTATACCTACATGGTAAGTATGTGCAAGAACAACGTGTGAAACATGTGTCTTGAGTTCACATGGTAAACAATTATTTGCAAATGAATGGTACTTATAGGTGTTTTTTCCATTAATTTTATATAATTGTTCGATTTATTTTAAAATTATTCAATATTTAACTAAGAAAGTAGTATTTTATGGTACTTAGTTCCACAACTGTCACAGAACTGTCACAAAAAACAGATAATTTGTGGTCATTCGATGAAATGGTTTCTTGTTGCCAAGCCAAAGATTTAAATGATCAAAATAAAATATATTTTATTTTGATCACAGATATATTATAATATACTTTAAAATCTGATCGAGGCAGATGCTTTTCCTATCTAATACCTGATAATCATTATTTACAAAGTAGTAATCATCTTCGTTCTCCACTTCCCTCCTCAAAAAGGAGTGTTGTAACACTAGGGTCTCTAAATATACGAGTGAGAAAATAAAATAAATATGTAAACTTGAATTTAATTGAACTTTGATCAATTCCCATTTTATACGAGGTAAGCAGAGAGATATTTCACTCCATCCTGATATCCCATCTAACGCCGTTTATAAAAATATAAAACTATAAAGTGTCATATTGATCGTTATTGAAATAAATTGGTTGTGTTATTTTAGATTATTACGGATATTGCCTTCCGTACAGACATGTGCCGGCTCTCACGCCTGGTCACCTTACCTTATAGAGCGAGCGAGATTTGAACCTACGTACCTAATGTAATTTGTTTTTCAACATAATTATATAAATATAAGGAGGGATCTGGTCTCCAAAAGTTAATATGGTTTAAGAGAATATAACAAAAAATGCTGTATATTCACTATTTATTTATCTTATTATGTCTGTACATAGTTATTCCAAAGAAAAACTTTTGTTTTTCAGGTTCTTGGTTTTTGATACTATGAATTCTGGCTTCCGACTACTCTAAAGTAGGCAGGGACCAGGGTCCAATTAAATTCTACGCTCATGACAAGGGATTACCTATATTCATTCTTAGAAAAAGTAAGTATTCCATTGCGTCATATTTGGCAGTCATATCATGTTCAACGAATACGGAAATAGTTTTGCGCGTTTTTACGTCTTAAAGGTATATTCATTTCATAAAGAGCAGCGTTAAGCACCGCCACTCAAAATTAATATTAATAAAATAAATTTAAACCTACATATGACTTGAATATTCATATCTATTTTGTGATACAGAAATCGCGTTAAGAGGCTAAAATATAAAAATGTAGTACCGGACCTTGAGAACGCGAGGATTTCATCCTTCTATTTCATAGTAAACGGATTAAAATATGGCTGCTGTAACATTTTTGAGTGCATTTTTACTGGACTAGCGATAGTTTTAAGCTTGCAGCGAGAAAATGTTACTTTGAAAAATATTTATTTAGTATTTGAAACGTAAGCCACGGTGTAGCTTTATAAAAGTCGGCGTCACTATACCCACAAGCTCCCTAGGGGAGTTTGATCTGAGGGGACTAGAAAGCCTTACGTCAGATCACAACCTTTTATAAATCAATATGCAAAGAATATTCAATTATAAACATAGGTACCTACTTATAATAATATTGTAAAAACACCATTATAACATGATCGACATGAAAGGAGAAAGATGATTATCGGTTCAAATTTCAGTCAAGGTTTTTTTATATAATTATATATTATATTACGATGTATTTTCATATTAACATACAAGCTAGTCCCTAAATTTACGCGAAATGTTTTTTTGCATAATATTGAATATATATATATATATATATATATATATATCATCTTTAATAATTCTTTCTTTGACATTTAATGTCATGCTGACAGAACTGTTGGCAGTTAAGACACTCCATACTATATCTAGCTATTATTAATAAATCACTTAAAATACTATATCTGAAATAAAAATAATCATCCTATAGCAGGAATCGAATCCACTACCATTAGGTTGCGCCTACAATTAGGCACTTCACACCTAAGCCACTATGAAGTATAGATTTGTTACAATATTCCAAACTATATATAACCAAATCGAGGCTCACTCTGACGATGTTATGATGTCTTCGGGTCGCTCGTAAAAATGATAGCGTATGAACTCCACCGTAAAACGTATATATGATAATGTGCATCCGATCCGTCAACGTGATTCTGCCCTTCTATGAATTATTCTGATAAATTTGTTATATGTATATTTCATATTTCCTCCCCTTACACAGGCTATGGGTATTGGAAAAATCGATCAATCTTAACTATAACCTACCTATATGTAGGGACGTCCTAAGCTCGCCATTACTTCCCTTCACCCATTTAGAGAATAATAAACAAGAAACAAGTTTAACGCAACCAACAAGTAATTAAATGTATGATATTAAGTAATAATTATATAGAAAGTTAGTAGTTATAGGTAAAGTTATACTCGTGGGAAGGATTGCTGCTACAAAGTGTAAAGTAGGTACCCAGAACCTTATTATAGCCGGTAACAATGGCGGCAGGAGCCGTATTCATGGCAGAATGCATATCCCTCCCGTGGGCACAGAGTTAATTTCAAGTTTACGAAGTAGCGCCGTCGTGCTCTCTCACTTATTAAAATACCAACATCTTGCTGCTTAATAGGTTTTGCGAAGTACGCTGTGGAGGAAAATTTGAGACTGCAGCTTATTCTGTTACTATTATATATTATACATATATAAATGTATGTAGTGTGTGTGTCTGAAAGATATTGTATAATATAGAATAATAATGAATAGAGAATGGAGAACGAAGTTGAAATTAACACTTGGTTCTCTGCCTAACCTTCTAAATGTCGTAGAAGAAAAGCGTGAAAAAAATGCAATAAAAAATGCAAGTATATATACCTAAGGTAAAGAACGATACTAAGCTACATCCCGCGCACAAACGTAAGACTCGGTTCCCTTTGAGCGCATCTCAAAACTGAATTAAAATATTCTTTACATTTAATTATTCATAAAAGTTGCAAGAAGATGTCGTAATGCAGTTAGAACTTAATGTTGCTTATGTTATTATACTTCTAGTAAATATAATACATGGTGAGAGGGAATGCTCATTTTTTGAACGGTTATTTGAATAAAAAATTCCATATATATATTTTTTTCACAAAGTACGGCATTGGGTTCCGCCATATATATAGCGCCATATAAGAAAGTAAAATATGATTTAGTTTTTTTATGAAAATAATGATTTAACTTATATAAATATATTTCAATATATATATATATATTGAAATGAGCCGTCATTGCCTGACAACTCGTAATACTTTTTTAAGTACTTCTCAATGTTTGCAATTTATAAATTCTCCAACTTCGTATATTCTAGAACCCCAAAACATTTATTATTTATTATATTAATAATTTTATTAACATATTTTGATTTTTATGTTATTTCCTATTAATTCTATATAATTTAAATAATCAAATACAATTAAAATAGGCCTTTGTTAATGGTGTCGTAATGAAATAGCCTTTGATTATAAGCGCGATGATGGTTGGTTCAATAACCACGCGGGAATTGATTTATTTAAATTTTTTCGCTCTTGTCAGACAACGTGCGGCGTTGAGTTCCATCGCTAATATGTTATGTTCCGAATATGGGCATAAAGCCTCTACTTTATGGACAAATAAAAAGTGTTCAGAGTAGTGGCCTACTATTCCTTCTTTTGATAAAAAAATATGCATTAAATTAGGGAAGCCAGTATAAACGATTTCAACGGGCAACCAGGTCCATTGAAAGTAGAACCAATCTATTACTTATTCAGTAACGTAAGAGACAGCCTATATTAATTTAGCCTAAACTGGCGAAAATTTATATTAGCCGTCAAAAAGCTATTTCATAGTTCTCATTAATAAATGTCTACATAAAAATGTATTTTAGTTTCAGGAATTTGTTCATACAATGTATAAACTGTAAAAACTTAAGGAAGGCGTTCTGCATAAGCCAGGCCAATCTAAAATTCCACACCTATATACATGTATAAAATAATTATATAAAAGACAATTATATATGTAATGTTCTATAATAATATATGTTAAAAAAAGACTGTCGGTAGGGGTCTCACCCAACGCCTCTAGTATAAGCTCTAGATATAAGTACAATTTAAATTGTCCCAAAATTAAGTACGCCACATTAAAAGAACTTTCTTAAAATAAAAAAAGCACGGGCAACTATGCGCCCGTGGATGTAGCTTTCAAAATAAAAAAAAAATGTATAAACTGTTAACAAGGAACATATCTTAATAAAAAAAATATTTGAATTACAATTTTTATTTTTTCATGTAAATGTATACCTACTTCTATTTTTTTTAAGCTTCTCGTTGTATCCCTCTTCGCGATGTATGAGGGATACAGGCCTAATCATTAGAGTGAGGAAATTAATATAATTCATTACCTCGTTATACTCTGTCTCTCAACGACCTATTCTTCTCTTAAAAATATATGTAAATGCAATAAATCGTGCTAATAAAGGACATCTTGTTGGGAAAACGGGAAGGTTCCAGATTCGATCGACCATTTAACACGCAATGCCTGGAGAATTCGGCGGAAATTGGGGAGTGAATTGCCTTAATGGGTACGGAGTGACTTACCACTAAGTCAGGTTCCCTCTACCTACACTGCTAAATGCTATCTACTAATCTCGTATTTCGTAAGCTCATATTTCATAAACAATTTGAGATCAATATAGAAACCAGCACATCATAGAGTCAGTTAACCCGCACAATCAACAGATACAGAGGTGATAAGTATAATATTATAGAGTACCTGCAACTTCAAGTTGGCCATGAAAGACGTGGAAAAAAGCAATCTTGTCCTCCTTAAGGCAGACGGCAGACAGAAGTGTCAAGAGTCTCCGTCCCCCACTTTCCGTTACATTATTTGATTCACGCTTTATACCGCACATAAGCAGGGTAGGCAGAGGTAACCTAGTGCTAAGACACTACGTTCTCAATTAAGACAATTCCAACTCAATTCGAGTGATTGCGTGTTGAACGGCGGAACTCAACGCCATAGTTACGATCAGACGATGTTCCACTGCGCCACTGTGGACCCATATAGTATCTTATAAAGTAATATTTAATCAAAGTCCATATATCACGCGATACCTGCCCGTTGTCCTGTTGTTTATATGCCTTTGTGGTCCTATCTTTTGTTTTAAGTAGTTAGCGTGACAAAAGACTTTAAAGTTCAAAAATCAAACGGCGAAAATCCACAATTGAATTTGAATCGTACCCCAAAACACTTTAGGTCGATATTCGTTCAACAGACTCAATGCACAATACAGAAGCTAGTTAAATATTTAATCCGTAGTTAGCGACACATTCAGAGTTAACTCGTGGTGCAGTTAACTCATAATTGAGTGTGCAGCGTTAACCGAATTGTTAGTTTGCTGGGTGCTAGGAATTCAAATTTTGTTTTTGTTTTTTTTGTTCGTTTTGTTTTGTTTGCCTTGACTGTATATATGTTTGAAGTTTCGATTATTCCTAAGTTTGTTTTTTTTTTTTCAGTGGAAAAAGTTTTATATTTATTTTCATAGTATAATTTTGGTTTTATATACTTATATTTTACTATATTATGTGAAATGATAACTGCGATAATTGAGGATATTTCAAATATTATTACTTGTCGAATCTAGGCACGCGAAGCGTTTGTTTTGAATATTTAACACGAGCATCTCTAGAATACCTCTAATGAGGAAAATTGGAGGAATATGTCACAAAATATAGCAAGTAACTCATAGTAGCAAGTAACCTACTAGTTTATATTATAAAAATAAACATAGCGTGAAAATATACGAGTACCTACCTACAACAAATAGTAAGCCTAAATTTTTCGCTCAAACAACTTCTATCTATTTATATTCTAACATTCATGAATTATTTATGGCCTATGTCTTTCATTTGTAAGAATATTTTTATTATTTCCCCTTCCCACACTGGAAGGTAATACAAACTCCGTTCATAAGACTCAAAATCAGTTGAACATTTTCTTAAGTAGAGATCGTGAACTTCGTTTGAAAATCTAGAAAAATCATAGGAATTTTAACTTAATTAACTTTTTAACAATAGAATGCTTTTTCATAGTTTATAATTTTTGCCTTGTGTCTATTAAAATTTTATATGTTGCTTGTATATAACAAACAATTTTGCCTATTATAAAAGTATAAACCTATACATAAATTAATTTATCTTAGGTACACCTAACCAAAATAATATTATTAATTAGGTATTTACAAATTCAATTTGTTTTTTTCATTTGTTTTATTACTAATTATATAATTAATAAATCAATATTTAATTTAAACACCAGATAAATCAACTCAAATCCATTTAAATATCCCCTTATATACACTTAATTAATTATTTATATAATAAACATCAGTTGTGCCTCCATAACATTTGCTAAGGCTGTATAAATGCATTTTTCCTTTATATTACTATTATCATTTCTCCTTTTATTCATAAAACGTAGACGTTACTATATAAGTCGAATAACAATCGTCCGTGGCGGCTCACCCTTTATTTGCAGACGGTCATGAGGTATCACCCGTCCTTGTTTTTCGCAAGGCAAATGGCATAAGTCTGTCTCATCACACAGCGTGTTTCTCGCCTCCATGAATAAAATAAGATGGCACTAGCAGACTCTACCTGTCTCTTTCAGCACCGTCAATTATTCTATTGGCCAAAACGAGAAAGTCATATCTAACGTGGAGCAGAAATGCAATAAAACGTTGTGTCTATACGGGAGATTTGTTCCTATATAGAATATACCGGTAGTTTGTAGGTGTATAGTAACGTTTTAACGGACCGTTTGAGCACGTGCTAATTTCTAGTTAATTTTGATCACTATAATTACTATATTTTAATTTAATATTCTAGAGAAATATTAAAAGACTTTTTAAGCTTGTAAAAAAGCTTTGATTGAACTGAGAGTTCTGTTGTTATTTTGTGGCTACTAACCAGAGGTCGTGGTTAAGCTTCCTAGAAACGATGCTTATATAAAGACTATTTTATTATCGGGTAGAGTAAACGAGAGTTCACAGAAAAGTATTTCTTATTTATAATACCAACTTTTCTCAGAATTCATCGAACCTAAAACTATGACGTATTTATAAACTCAAATGCTCTACTGCACTACGATCAATTCAATTATTTTCCTATAGGTATAATTTATTACATTCATTAATAATATTTAGTAGAATCCTTTAAAACCAATTAGATTAATTATTGTCAACAAAAAACCATTTACAAAATATTCACCCTTGAAACAACCAGTCACGACAGGCCCTCAGGTGTCATTTACGAATAACCGGCTATAATAGTGGTCTTCGAATCGCCTATTACCTACGTAATGCGCGTTGCATGTGTAATTTAGCCGTCTTATATAAAAGAACAAATAGCTTTCTGACTAATGTTTGTGTGCCAAGTAGTTACGTTATGATGGTAAGTATGACAAGCACTTAGTAAGCCTATTGGTAGGTAACCTAATATATACAAAATCGAAAGGTAACTCACTCATCAGGAAATCCCAGATACTACAAGAGCTTGGACTCTTATATTTTGCATGGGCGTTACATATAGGACGTAGGTGGTAAGCACCTAGACGGGAATTTGCAATATTCGATATTTTGTATGAAACTTAGAATTTGTAGAAACGGCGAAGCCGCTGGCGGTTGCTAGTATATTTAGAGCTATATCTCGCATATAGAGATCTAGTGTTAAGAGTCTCCGTCTCCGAATCACGAAAATCATCGTTCACCGAGAGGCTATAGAGCCCACAACCGTCGCGTATTCAGATGCGTCAAGTTGCCTCCAGATGCCGCCAGGCTGCCTCAAGTTAAAAATGATGTGTAAACTGCAAACTCTTAACTTCTTTTAGCACTAGGTATCACTAGCTATAATCAAACAGAATCCCTAAAATATTTCAATATTTGATTCCATAGGCGAATACAATAACGATAAAGCCTCTGAAATCTGGCGAAAACAGGAGAAGTAACACGTATATGTCTAAGAGGTACAAGTGTTAGCATCACGTTGAACCACATATTAAATTAGACACCAAGAGCTTTATGTCTATAACTTGATATTTCACCTACAAGAATTAATAAGTGGTGGGCGAATTGAACCCACCACTTCTGTTGGGTAAAATGCATAATAAGAGATAGGAAGGATCAGAAATCGAGATTAGAAACAAATCTATATTAATATAGAGACTTGTAGTGCGCAATCTTGAACGAATTTTTAATTTGGAAGTAAATTAGATTATATTATCTTAAAAATTAATAGTTAGCATATTGCTTTAAAATAGATATAATAATAGAACCAAATTATTTTGGGTATAAAATTTTGAAAACTGAAAATTAAACTTTGCGATATTTATTACATTTTCAATCTTTGTCAGTTAATAAACAAAAACTATAACATTCAGATGGCTTCATGTTACATAATGAAATAGGACATAGGTCCATCAGAAAATAGAAAACCAATAGTCGGTGAAAAAACACGTAAAAAGGTATTTCCGAACTGAAAAATCTACGTTTCAAATTATCTTTAAATATTTATAGGTATGTTTTAACTGTATTTACACATTAAACATCAAACATTAAAATATGTTATATTTTATTTACTACAATTTGTTTCTTTTCCATATCATTATTTACTTATGAAACTTCACCCATGTATTTTGAACTCTTTCATCATTTAAAAATATTGCTTACCACATAAGTTATCTTTCTCTAGTAGAATAAAATGAACACATAATTCTTATCATTATTCAGTCTATGTGAAATGGGTACAAATGATAGAACAAAGTGATCTGTCACTATGCCTGCCTATACCTATTATAAAGCCAAAATGCGGGAAAAGTGCTTTTCTTCACTTTACCATCTAGCAGGGTACCAGAACCAAGACTCAAGTCTGCTAAATCAAGCTGGTGAAGCTCATTCGTTTTTCGCCCTAGTGTGAGACAATATGTCGTGGAGCTCAACGCTGCGATTAGTCTTACAACAATAGATCGAGGACAACATATAATCTTAGCTTAGCTTAGTCTAGTATTATAGAACATCATTAGATGTTAATGATTAGTTGCTATAAATATTTAAATTGAATTAAGTTAAGCTTATGCGCTCTAATAGCTTGTTGGAGCGATAATGCTTATTGAATCGTAATCAATTTTTAATTTGCTTAATGTTTTAATCTTAATTAGAATACATCGATAATGGACATTGCATATACATATTTATCTAATTTTAATATGTATGTCATAAAATAACTAGCTATATGTAAAAAATATATATTTTTATATATTATAACAATTTGTCGCTTTTAAGGAAAATAGTTTAGATTTCTAAGATCTTATAATATTATAATTTAATTATAATAAAATATGAAAATAATAAAAATATATATTATATATTGTTTGAGTTCTGCCACCTTACACGCAAAGACTCCAAAATTCGGCAGAAAGTGGGGAACGCAGTCTTAGCATTAGGTTCCCTCTGCCTACCCTGCTGTGTGCAGGATACAGCGTGAAGCTGCTTTTTTTTTTTGGATAATATATTTAATTCACCAATCTCAGCCTGACATTTAACAGTTTAAACCAATATACTAAGTTCAACATTTTGATCCACAATTTTATATAAGTCACGGCGAACTGAGCCGTCACTATATTAATGAAAGAATACAAGCTACAACTGTCGGCGTGAATATTTTAAACGTATAAAGTGACGTTTCGGTATGGAAAATAAAATAGTCATTATACACTTTTTATCTTATTATCAACAGTTAATAAATATGTTTAAAATTATCTTTTTTTTTCTTTTTTTTCAGCTTCTTCACGTTTTAATCCCTCACTCAGCAGATAGGCAGAGGGAATTTGGAAATCTAATGAGTGAGGATATGAAATAATCATTCTCCGAGTAGAAATCGAACTCACAACCATCGAGCTTAAAGTCTGACGATTTGCCACATATTAATATGAATTCCTCATATTTGATTATTTATTTTTAGGATTCGTATGGTGGGGGTATTTATTCTGAATTATACTACACTCCTAAAATAATAAGCCCGCTTTAAACGTTGACTAAAAAGTGTATTTGACAATTTTGATATCATATTTTTAAATGATTTAGGTCTAGGTAAACATGAATATTTTTTTAACACAAGAAAACGTGCGGTTTTACGTTCCACCATTTAATATAGAAAACAGAGTATCTTAATAATACACTGCTATATTAATTATCCTAAACATGCCATTGATTTTTCAAAAGAGTTCAAAAAGAAAATCATTTAATACTATAAATGATACTTTAATATCACTCCTGTATACTCGATTATTTTTTTTTAAATCATAAAGACAAAGCCAAGTACGCTTTAAATGTGAAATGAACTCAATAAACCAAAATTACGCTGTATCTATGAAATCATAAACTTTTTTATACACGTTGTATAGTAATTTTATAAACAATATTTTTTTTTTATATTAATATGGAAACATCCATTAAATTGCAGATTTGTTTTTTTTATTACATCATTAATTGTTATTTAAGTGAGATAATTTATGATTTTATTTTTCATTCATTATTTCTTTATAAAATAAATAGTTATATTTTATATGCATATATTGTAAAATTTAAATAAATTAAAAAATATATATATATTAATTGAATTAAATAAATATTTTATTAGATTTTCTTCGTATTTTAATGTTTTTCCTTATTTGGTCTATTTTTGTTATTCATTTTGATTGATTTATAATCCTAAAACCACACCACTTTATTCTATATTACAAATAAAACAAAAGTCCGCCGCAACTGCTGAATACTCTTGCGCTATTTCTGAAAAAAAAACCAAAATATACACAATTACCAAGCTCTCAATGATACAAACTTTTATATTTTTCATACATATTAGATGGATCTTACATCCATTTTCTTCTTGATTTCTTTCACTTTTCTTTCAAATATTTTATTAAGTTAGCAATGTGGAAAATAAAATTATACAAAGATTTTAATACTATCTGATTTTTTTTAATATAAGACATTATTCTTGAAAACTATAATATTACTAATAGAGAATTATTAAACTTTTATAAATTAAAAAGAAATAATTTGAAACTCCACTACTACGAGAGCTAGAGTAGCTCTCTATTATATAGTAAAATATTATAAATTTTATGTTACTATCAAAGGAGTAGCCTACTGTAGGTATGAGATTATCCCGTAGCGGCGCTACGCGGGCCGGTCTACGCTCGTAACCGCCCGCCGTCGGCAAACCGTGGAAATGTACGCGACATCATAAAAAAGATTTCAACGACTTCTTGTTTATGTAATGTTATAACAATGTAGATATCGGAATTATTTGGTACTGATTTTAAAAATAGATGTGTTATAAAATATTTTTTACATTCATTAAAAGTGAATACCTAGTATTTTTGCGATATTTTTAAAATTTAACTTTTTAGTCTAATTGACATAAATCGGGATAAAAATATAACAAATGGAAAGTGCAGAATGTGCCTGTAGCTTTATTAAATATATATGATAAATTAATTAGAGAAACGTTTTATTAAGATGGTACGATACCGACGGAAACATTTTCTCAAGGATTAACTCGAAATTATCGTCAATATTATTGTGAAAGAAAATGTAAGCCAATAACTAATATGATTTAATCAATAGTTTTTGAAAAACCACTATAATTGATTGTTATTATTATTTTTTTTACCTTTTTTAGTTTTATTATAGATTTTGAAACGTGTTCCAATTGTAAAATCACTTAAAATATCACAAACATTGAGAGCCTAGTAAAAAATATAGAAAATTCGCTGTGACAAAAAACAAGGTTAATGGAGCTCCATGTCAGTCGCTAAGGCAAGCCAGCATAAACAACAACAGTATTGACGCATAGCCAAGGTTAGTATATCCTGGAATAGTTGTAATAGAGGTGGTGATCTGCAGGAGGTAGAATGGGATACTCACGGACGGGTTTGGCACGCAGCGGCGGGGGTCGGAGCTGCGGTACGTGGGGCTGTAGCGTCCCGGGAAGCAGCCCGGGGGCGCCATCAGCCCGCCGCCGGACTTCATCTTGTCCGGGGAGTACATGGCACATGACCCCCACGGGTCGTCCTCCAACTTCAACACCTTGGAAGGTGAGTGATACTGCCGGTCGAAAATTTTGGCGACTTTATCGTACTTCGGGGTTGAAAAGGCGACGCGTCGCCGCGACCGGTCCGTGCGCCGGGTGATAACCGACTGAGCCGGGCGCCGCGTGACGTCACCGGCCACGCCCTCTCCCCTCCACTGCAGCTCCCCTCCCCTAGACTCCTCGCCCCTCGCACGCATGTTTACGTCGCCGTCGGCGGGTTCACGATTAACTGAATTATTTAATTGGTCCATTCACTTCTCGTGTCTGTTACCTTTTCACGCTTCTAACTCGCAAAGGTTGACGGGTTGCCGGTGACGCGATTGGCACACTCCTAATTAACCCTCCGCCTGTATCGAACTAAAAGCACGCATCGCGAGATAACAAACCAATTCCTTTTACACCTGTAATATTTTATATATATGCATATGTGTATCTAATATATTAACATATATGTATATTACACATTCATAAGTCACTCGATACGACAAATATTCACATAGAATTTTCATTATGTTCGGAAAAAACCATATTAGAAACTAATAGTAACTGCCAAAAGTTTTAACTTTCACTCAATATTTTTTTTAATTTGTATTTATATATTTTATTCTAACTCAACAATTTTATCAAAACAAAAAATAATAAAAACAAAAATCTAAAAGTGTTTTTTTAAATGTGTAAAAAAACTGTAAACATAGCAAGCTATCGACCGAACACACTCCGAATAGGCTCAAAGTACTCGTATTTATTGTTGATGAATTTTTTATAGCACTCATAACGCAATGAAGTTAATCGTGTTTATATAACAATTACAGTAGTATCACTTGTGGAAGCGTACAATATAATTATATAACTATACATTAGCTTATTTAAGAAATTTAAGAAGAAATTATTTTATCATTAATCATAGAATATTGGACATACATATATCTGAAAGATTGTTTATGTTTCTTTAAATTATTGACTGTTTGTTTATAATGCGTCCCACAATGTCTTAGTGTGCGAGTGTAAACGCGACGGTTGTGAATTCGATTACTACTGGGATAGTTAATTATTTTTCTTTCCGCCAATCAGCACGCAGTATCTCGCCAATTGGATAGTAAATAAGAAGAAATAAAAATGTGTAGAAGACCGCATTAATAATAAAGAAATAATCTTGCTCTAAATGAAACTGTTTGTTTGGGTTGATATCTCTATATTGTCAATCGGTTTTTTAACATAAGTTAACACAAAAGTGCTAACCTGAGCCACATGAGGCGAGTTGCGGTGCAGGGGCACAAGCTGTAAACGCGGCAGGTGTTTGGATCGATTCCCACACGAGAAAATCAAAACCACCAGAATTTGGCGGAAAGTGAGGGTTGTTAGAGAATGGAAGCCTAGAGTTAAGACTGCCCGTTCTTTTCTTTCCGCCAAAATTCAACACACTGCGTGTTGAGTACCTAGAACCGGAACCCGGGTATCAACACCGGAACACCGCTACCGGAGCGTGAAAACAAGCGTGAAAACACTCCTTCGTGTGGGAATCGAACCCAAAAATCATCATGTTTCCATTCAAACGCTATCCCATTCACCATGATGACCTAATATTATTCAATTGGAATTTAAAATCATGTAGGGGAGACTGGGGCTTTCAGAAACGTTTTTTATGAATATTCCTAAATTTTCAAAACTCTACACATTCTAGTTATTTTTTGTGTATATCTTTATGGTGTAAGTATTTCAGTATTTAAATCAAGTATCAATTTAATGAAATTATTATCGTATTTCATATAAAATAACTTTTGTAAAAAATAAAACTATTTACAACTTGCCGCTTGTTAGGAGCTAGATGTAACAGGCTCGAGGTAACTTGAAACAATTCAAAATCTAGTCATTTTAGAAAGGTACATTTTATTTATTATAAACCATTCATTTTTTATATGTTCTAAATCAATATTTGTTAAGTAACAGTAGAAGAAGTGACACTTTTTCATATAATTACATATCACAAACTTTAAATGTAAAGTACGAACATTGTTTAATAATCACTCCCCCTCCGAATTGCAATTAAGGCAAACAAATTAGATTTTATCTCCTGTAACGCAACCAGCATAAGCCCATAACTTGCAAACTATGCACTGGATCCAGTCTTCTTTAAATTAACTTTAAGGACCACTACATGCAAGACGCGTAGTACCAATCTTCATCTACACTGCTGCTATTACTATTTACCATGTTATTTCAAGCCCTAGTCTCACCTACCTACGCGTCTATATAAATACTACCCTAAGTTTATCATCTGTGCTATCAAATCTTTCTATTTGATAAAGTATATTCATAATATATTTAAGTATAATATTAATTCAAAAATATTTTTTATATGTAAATAAGTATACTTGCTATTTTTCCTAATTTATTTATTTTTTCAAGATTTCAAAGTCAATACAAATTTTCATAGAGCTTACGTATTAGTAAGTTTTTTGTTCATTTTAACCTAAAAGTAGTTTGATTGAAGTAAAACTGAATCCTCGAAATTCTATAGCAATTCCATACATCCGACGTCTATATAATAAGAGATATAACACGAGAGGCTTTTACTTGACCAAGTACCAAGTGCGATAGTGGATAGTATTTACAAATCCGACACTTTTCCCATGTTATCTACTACAGGCATATTTAGAAAAAAAACTATTCTATAAACTACAATTTCCTTTCAAAATGTCTTCAAGCTATTCACAAACAACATACCATATTGTACGAAGCAATACAATCATGATCTATTATTATTCATACAGTCAATTAGTAATCGAAACAAAAGTTGAGTTTAAAAGGGTTTTTAGGGAAGTCCTTTGGGAGTGGCATATTTCGGGCGCGTAGGGCAGCCTGAGTAATATAGCGTAATACGGAGTGTTCACTGCGATGATATGATGGGTAATTAGCGCGGATGATAGCCCAGCGAGCCGTCGGATGCATGTCAAAACACGAACAGCCCCGCAACCCCGCAACCCCGCCACCCCGCAACCCTCGTATAATTACCCAGTAGGTACCCGCTCGGCCGGCAGATGGCGGGAGTTTAATTTTTCGATTTCGGACGCCCGTACATTATGCATGACGCTTTTATCGCTCGCCGTGGTTCCTTCGGGAATATGCTGCGTGAGGTGCAAACTTGAACTGGCGCGGTGTCGCCTAGTTGCTATTATATCTTTAATGCTACAAAACATCGGAATTAAATTATAACATTCATGTTAAAACAAGAAATTATATTATGGACTATACTAAGAAAGAACTAAAAAGATAAGAGAGGGGAAAGCCTACGAAATTACAGATAAATAATGATAAGTGATGATTTTTTATCATCTATATCTATTTAATATTATAAAATCATATATACAAAATAAAAAAAATCATCAATCAAATAATCGCCATAAGCCTATAACGGGTACTGTAACCCTGTGTACCAAGCGCATACCCTTTTTAGGGTCTCGCATATCGGCGCGAAACCACTACTGGGCATGGACAGACTAACAACTGACTAACCCATGCATTCTCAATTAACTAAAAATTCTACTAAAAACCATTTTAAAGCTTTTATTATAAAATAACACAGTAAAAGTGAGTACATATTTGAATTAGAGCTTTATTTTTTTTTGTTATTCTCCTTCGACTTCAGAGGTAGCCTAATATTAAGACACTCCGCTCCGCACATTCCATGGAATTCTGGATGCGTTGCGTGACACTAGAACGAAGTAAAGTCTTATGTCTCTCTGCCGCGACTGGCCTGATAAATATAGCCTATTGAAATGTTATATGAAACTATGATCTAATCAATTATTGTCACAACTTTATATAAACTCGTTATCGGAGTGCACTTACAACTGGCCCAGGGACTGGGCGATTTCCAATACACGCGAGTCCCGCTACGTTCAAATTTTTATACTATTCTCTAAAAATATGTTTCTGAGACATAGAGTAAAACATTTAAACTTTTATTCTAAACATGCAAATGCCCAAGTGTGAAAATATATAATTAATAAATATGGATATAAGTATACCCGTACGTAGAACGAGGAATAATAGGACGGTTACATAGGGCCGAAGCTTCCGGCGGATGTGGCCCCACCCCCGGAAGCGCCCGAGCCTTCCGCACGCATTAATACTGTCGACAAAGAAAGCAGTGTAGGCAGAGAGGCCCTAGTTTTAAGAGATCTCGCTTAATTTATAAATAAACAAAAAATAACAATGCGTAATTAAGTGACGGAAGTTATTTTTGTTGTGGGAAATATATTAGCATAATATCAATGTACAATCATTACATTACCAGAACGGGGAAAGTTATTTTTGGATGATTTTAAAATCTATAACTATCGCATGTTTCTTATTCCGAGTTTATTTTAAGTCAGTTAATACAACTGGTTAAATATTGGTTTAATTTTAATATTTCTGCTGTCGCTACCGCTACGTGTACCCTCAATTAAAACCATAATTAACGTTGAATTAAAAGCGAGCGCTAATCTCAATTATAACTCGCTGTTGTATTTTGTTGTTATATTTTATTTTTTGCTTAAATACTCGTATTATATACTTATTAGTATATTTACGTACGCATTGAGCATAGTGGCGCAGTAAACATGAACATCACGTGTTGAGTGGCGGAACTCTACACCACGCTTTGCCTCCTCCTGTTATCAGAGCGAGGTAAGAAAAATATTAAATATTTCATTTTCCCAATTGAGAATCGAACCCAAAACCATTCTTTTTTTTAACACGCCATACGAGTATCTCACACGTAGCAGGCGCCGTTCTGTTTTCCGACGAGATATTGCGTGGTGAGTTGCGGAACTTAACGCCGCGGTTCACCTCGATACCAGAGCGTAGAAATGAAAATAGTAAATATTTCTTTTCCCCGAGCGTGAATTGCACCCACGCCCACTTCATTTCCTACTTTCCATGAAAAAAGTGTGCTTTTAGCAGCGTAACCCACCGCTGCCCTATACCTATCTAATAAATTATATCCAAATTGTGGTTCAATGTATTTCCGGTGGTAGACAGCGGCACGTGCCGACTTGAATTCGTAACTGATCGCGCGTCTGTTTCCAAACAATTTTCACTTTTATATTTATTAAATAATGTACGTAAAATAATTATGACGATTGAGTCTTATTAAATTGTAGACAACTTTTTCTTAAATTAACCTTTGCTACTTTTTTCAATATTATAGTGAAAAATCACTAGGCTCTTTGTTTTCTGATTAAAATATACGATAAATCATGTACTCTAATGCTTCTTTCTGCTTAATCAGTTAAGTTAACAAGTTAAAAGTATCTTGAAGATTTTTAAGTGAGAATCGAACCCACATCCATTACATAGTAGTAGTAGGACACAATCAGCTCCAGATGTAACAAAGAGTTCTAGTTTCACACAAAAAGTACTGAATTATTTTTTTTCAGTAATATAGCCTATATATATGAATAACATATAGGCTATAAAATATTTAAAGATTGGCTAGAACACAATAATAATCTTAAGATCGTTTTCCATATATGTTTTATTAGATCTAAATAAAGACCATAAAATAGTTTATATCTTGGAGAGTAAAAAATCTGACCATCTAGTTACTTCCAATATTTGTGTACATTCTATATTTTCCATCAGGTGCAGGGACAGGGTCCACACAGGGTATTAAATTGCTTTAAACAAAAATGCGCAGTTAAGTTACGCCATGCACACGCCTCTAAAAACACTGGATTCGTTTGAATCTAGACTTTTACCTATACTTTGCTAAATGTCGTATACGGCTTGAAACTAAAAAAAACCCCTTGCCACAATTTACTTTGAACAGGATCTATTTGATTATATTTTTTATATGCAACTTGAAGTTCAAACGAGCGTATCTCAATTTGTTTGATTGCTGGCCACGTGGCGGTGATAGGAGGGCACAAATTATTTTAGTACACAATTGGGACACTTTTAACGAACTTATTCACTTATTGTTAGTTAAGATAAGTGGTTTCGGCTTGCAGAAGGGATGTAGTCCACTTGTATTTTAGATTGTCTTTGTTGTAAATTATCTTAGATATTATACCTGGTGTTACCTTTACCTTTATCTGGTGTTATTTCTTTACTCTGGTAACAAGGCAGGCGCGGAGTCGAGTTCTAAAATGCAATGCCAATGCGGCGAAATGCCTCAAGAATTCGGTGGAAAATGAGGAACATCAACGGACTGTCTTTATACTAGGTAGCTTTATAAATACGTTTTATATACATATTGGTATATTGCACACACTGCTGTGAACTTTAATAATAAAACTTCCAACTTTGTAACAAGATCCAACAAGTATTTAAAATCCTTATTGAATAAGAACATAAAAGTGGTTCCAACGTTCTAAAAATCCATTTTTGAGAGGGTTGCTAAGGTCGAGTGTCTAGAGCACATCAAATAAAACGTGAAATGAATGTCAGCTAGTCTCGGGAGAGACGGCGCGTGCACGTCAGACCAGCGGATAGATGAGCTTATGCAATCTATCTATGCGGACACAAAAGTGTATAGATTAACGACACATATCAATGTTTTGGATGATCAAAACTTTCTATTTAAAATATAAATAGAATGAAAATATTGGAAAAATAATCTTTTGATACGTCAATTTTAGTATATTAGTTTTAGTAAAAAACTGTATATTCTTCTTCCTCCTGGTATTAATCCCGTTTTTTGCTAGGGTCTGCTGTTCTGGTGTATTCTGGTCATCCTACTCCATTTTGCACGGTCACTAAAGTCCTCGTTGGTTAGACCATTAAATGGCATGAACTATGTTAGGACATGTCAAAGTGAAAGGTATAGCTGTTAGTTTGAGTCTCAAGCGTCGACAAAATAAATACAGAAGAATGATAGGTAGGTATGTATGTTTTAAAGATTCTCAGTTTAGAAATAATTAATGCTTATTGCATTTGAGATTATCTCTATATGTATTAAAGCTCAACTCAAGTTGTAAAATGTAAACGGAACAGCGTTAACAGTTACAATTTGTGGGTTCCATTTCCACTCTAGAGAAAATGAAATATTTAAATTTTTCTTTTCCTCGCTCGGCGTTGAGTTCTACCACTCAACATGCAACACCTCCAGAATTTGGCGGAAAGTGGCGAATGGAAATATCTTAATGGAAACGGAGTGTCTCATTACTAGGCCGAGGGGGCCTCTGCTTATGTGCGGGATACAGCGTGAAGCTACCAAAAAGGCTTATTATTAACAAATATAGGCCTAATGGAAATAACTAACATTGTGGTAGATTAGACATTTTACTTACAATTTCTCATGTCTCGTCCGATACTTATCCGAAGTAGCTCTGCCCGAATCCGTCACCTAAGCATGATTCGATAAATGGAGTATCCAACACAGAAATATTTTCTCAATTCAAACCAGCAATTTAACAAAACTTTTTTAATATTTGTAATAGCATAGATTTTAACAATTATCGTCAGGCTCAATGTTTTTTGTCCAATTCATACAAAAAAAAATTAATTCTAATCTACACTTAATGTATCGTAAACAATTAACATTACACAACAGTGTCATGTAAACTGTCAGAATTTGAACTCCGAACTTCTACAACACGTGGACGCCACGCGACTGCTCCCTCAGCCCCTAACTCAACGCTGCTCTATTCTTACCAACCGACACCTAAATTACTACAAGATCTATTGATAGTTCAAATTTCATTTGTAACCTTGTAAAACGAAAATAAGTCCGAATTTTAGGTTAGAATCTTTAAGAAAATATTGGTTAGAGTCCCTCGTGGCATAGCGGAGCAGTATGTGACTGGAAATGCGATGTTTATGTGTTCAATTCTTACGGATAGTTATTTATTTTAATGAAGGAATCTTCTATCTATCTTTATCTATCTATTTTTATACAAATTTAAAATCAATTTACCACATACAAGTTTTGGTGCGAGTCTTAGACTTCTTAAATTAGATTATATTGTTTGTAAACACAAACATAATTGAATTAATTGTAATAGGACCGCCGCTGGTGTTTGTGAGCTTAAGGAGAAACTATGGGTACTCCTATTCATAATTATTTCAATATTTTGGTCTGGACAGACAAAGCGCGACGTTAGGCTCACCCACCCAAAGCTAACATATCTTAAATGGAGAGGAAAATTGAGTGTTTGTACACTAATTTGACAAATATAAAAGGCCAGGTAGAGAGAGCCCTCTACTCCTTTTATATTTGTCAAATTCATTAACTTTTCAATGAAATTTGTTGAATATATTCGTTTTCTTTTACTATTATTGAATCGAATTAAAGGTTTCCATAACCCTTTGAGCAATTTTATTGTATATTCTGCAAACAAGTTTTGATCGCATAACCAAAAATTACAATTTTAAAAAACTATTATTAAAATTGTATTATTACCTATTTATGCCACTAAGGAACTTTGTCAGCTCGGGCTGAATGGGGTGAGAAATGGACGACTCCGATCGAAAAACTTCGATAGTTTCACTTATTTTTCTTCGAAACACAAAGTAGCTCAAAATTTCAACACGATTGAACTATGAATATACATAAATAATTCATAGATTTAGTTATTTAATGTAAATGTAATGTAAAAGTTTTTGCAAAGTTTTATATAGAGCCCTATAATAAGCTACATCCGCATATATCTTGGAAAACAGAAATAACCGAGTGTTAATAAAATAAATTAACGAAATATTGCGTCTGGAGTAGCAGACCCTAACGCCACGTTTTAATCATTATATCCATTTACATAAATATAGTAAATTGATACAAAACGCGACGTTGAGTGCTGCCACTCAACAAGCAATGTCTCTAGAATTCGACAGAAAGTGAGGAACGGAGTGTCTTAATACTAGGTACCCTCTGCCTACCCTGCTGTGTGCGGCATACAGGGTGAAGCTGATTCGAATAATTAAATATAATTATTTTAATTTAGATAAATGTACGTGGTTTCGACAGTTGAAGGCTCTTATAACTTTAAACTATTTTAAATACATGACTAAATATCATATGAATTTGCAAATTGCAATATAAAGAGCCAACGACCGAAGAACCAACACGCCATGAAACAGAGCAAGATAGAACTATTTTTTTTTTACAAATTAATATCAAAATTTCAATAACTTAAAATACACTGCTCACTATCACATTATGTATGTGAAAAAAAAAGTTTTTGAAAATATACCTATATATTATCTATTAAACGAAACTAAATTTATGTGTGTGCGAGTGAACGAACCGAGCGAGCGAGTGCTGTCTGTCAAGTGACGTCACGCGGGTCGGTTGCGGCCCGAAGAAAACTCGCGTTGCGCGCTTAGTTAGAGTACAATATCTTAAAAACTAATAGACGTATCAAAATCGTTATTTTACACGTATTTTTTAAATTTAGTGATTATTCTTCATTCCAGGTAGATGAAGTCACGGGAAGAAAATGACGCTTAAAATTTTCTTGTAGCATCCATTTACATAATTTATTATTATCATTATATGAGTCTTTATGATTCTAGCATTATTCATTAATTTCACGACACAAGCGACCTAGCTTTATTTATAAATAGAACAGGTGTTTTACTAAAAATGTAAGATTTAAAAGTAATGTAGGATTATTTTTAATATTGTGCGCTATCCAATGATTTTAATAAGCTTAGCAAACCATATTTTAAGACCCCTATATGATAAATAAACTCTCTCAAAATTATTGTCTTCCAAATAATCAACAAGTTTCACATTTTATATTTTTTTTACAAAATAAACTCTAAATGCAGGTATGTGATAAAACTATAAGCTTCTTGTTATGTTCGCAATCTTCTTTAGGCAAAGTTAGTAAGTAAGTAAGAAGCTCGAATTTTTAAAATAGAATTTGTGAGGCGAGAAAATAGTTTATTCCTCTAGTCCTCTATGTCTTATTTAAATATATTTCAGTACATGCAGCAATACAGTTTTCAGCATTTTCAGTGTTTCGTACCACCGAACGATTACAACATAGCACCACAAAAAACCTCCAACGGAAATTGATGTAATTGGACTCTCGTATTATCCATTTAGAGTGATTATAGCCTATAATTTTCAAATATGGCCTAAGGCACGGAATTTCTATACGTTCAGTTTTAATTCATACATTTCACAACCTTTCATCATCTTATTAGTAATTTTATCTTTTAACTTACGTACTAATTAACTGAAGCTCTATAACAAGAACCGTACAATCACGTTAATATGACAGAATATTCGCCAACGACTCGTGCGCATTAAAATTCAAACCGAATGAAGTCCAAAGGGAATACTGTATAAGAGGCCAGTTTAACCGAATTGTTATCCGTGGGGTTTAATTATGCCTTTGTAAAGGAAAGATATGGAATTATTCATGAGAAAAAAAAACCTTAGCAAGTCCTCCCTTATGAAGAACTGAGTTTTGTGCGAACACTTAACGACATGCTCGGTAAGGTAAGACCAGGGAGTCTGAATCTGAAATATGAAAATGACATGTTATGACATTTGTTGATTTCAGAATAAAATTTTTAAATTTTTTTTAAAGAAATCGACAAACATCATATTTTTCATGTCATATTAAATACTTTAAATATATATTTTCTCTGTAACTAAAGCAAGGGCAAAATTAATAAACGCAAAATAGTCTATAAAGTATGAATACTTCTCGAAGAGATCTTAAAAATGGTAATACAGATAGCAAAGATACTGTGCAATTTCCATGCCGTAAACTTGGAGCATTTCCCCTCTCTCGGTTCCAGTGATTTCTTCTTAATATTTTATTTACGAGATTAAGCCGGTCTCGCAGCCGGCGCGTCGTTAGAGCCTCTTTTGTCCATTACGCCACTTTATGATACTACTTCGCACGGCAACTTCCACTGAGAATAAAATTGTTGACAGTCCCACCTCGCGGAAACCCACCGTGGAAACTTGCCAAATTGTTTTTTTTCTCCACCGAAATGAGTCTCTACAAATTTTTACAATAAATAAGATGTAATGTGAGAGATACGCGGCGACCGTACCGTCAAGTCTAGTTGAATTAAAGACGAGCTCAAGTAGAGCGTCGCTGAGATACTGGCCGCTGAGGTGTTCTTTTATAACTTTCCGTTTCTTATAAAATAAAATAATGGAAGTTTATATATATAATTGTATATCTATGCATATGCTTAATAAATCGATTTATATTTTTGACAAATTTTCCTTAACAATTAGTATTTGTTTTATTTCAATCGTTAAAAAAGTTGACGTTACATTGACGCAAAATATTTATGCGACAATATTGCTAGAATATAATTGTTTTCTTGAATTGACTGAAACTTTAGTTTTCAATGTATGGATATTGTTTTTAAAATGATAATGCTATTATAACAGTATAGTTATTCAGGTGAGAAAATAAATAATTTTGTAATAAAACTAAGACAGCTAGTAGAAAATAAAATTGGACACATACAAATATGTAAATCCCCAGGAAAATAGTAAACAGGAACTCGGAATTTATAGCTAGAACATTCACGACATCGCTTTGTCCAATTCTCAAATAGCCTTATTTAAATTTAAGGCAGTTCTCCTTAAGTCTTATATATTGCGGTGTCCGTCCGACTCCTGACAAATGGGCCGGCGCGGCGTGCAAGCTTCCACTTTTACGATTTCGAGAATACGACTTTTGTAAAACTACTATAAACATATGTATGTTAGACTTAAATACATACATAGAAAATTGTTTATTTCGATATAGTAATAAGTTTACTTGAAAATATTTACAGAAACAATACCCATTTTAAAACCTATTATGTAAAATAGGTAATAAACTTAACTACAAACTTACCCGCAAAATTTTAAGTCTTGGTACTAGTGAAGGTACCTACCTACCTACTTCACTTGGACTAATTATATATATAGATGAACATACTTTTTATGCACTTTTTATGCAAGGTACACGGTTCCTGTTCCTTATTAAAGCAACACTGCAATCGCACAATATCGTTGAAAATTTAATACATATACATAAGTTAGATAAAAAACAATATTAATAATAATAATTGTATCAATTGTTGGTGGGCCTTATAAATAAATAAATAAATATTACAGATCAAAGAAAAAATAACTACACAAAATAAATTAATTTGAGATTTATGGCTTCTTTGAAGAGAATCAAGAAAGTATCACAATTTGGTCTTTCTGTTTGGTCAACTCTTTAAAAGATCTTATAATTCAAAGTTAGTTTTCATAATCTTTCATATTATTTCATTCTTATAATTTTGTTAATATTTTTTTTATAGTTTTTTTTTCAGCTATATCTCACATTTAGCATTCTCCATTTCCGGCAAATTTTAATCATTGCGAAGCTGAACGCTGCGTTTTTGTTCTTACTAGAACGGAGAAATGAAAATAACAAATTTCCCCGAACTAAAATCGAGCCCACAAATTTCACGAATAGCGGCACATGCCTTGTTTAACTGTTTTTTTATTGAATAAGTTTTCCAACTTTTACATATTTCCAACAAACAAAATAACCCATTATCAGTTTAACGTCATAAAATAGAAATTTCTTGAATTTAACTTATACGTCTCCATAGCATTAGATGATATTAAAAAGGTATCATGTTATTGCATTTCTACAAACAAGTGAGTGCAGTTCGGATGCCATTGGGATTTACAACGTTTCAAAGTTAGAAGAAGCTCGTTTATCCCATCTTACTCGGTAGAACTGTCTAGGTGTATCATTTATGTGCTTCTATTATTTACAATATATAAATGTTGGTATTTTACTGTATTTTGTGTATAACAGAAGAATTTAAATGCTAAGCTGGGTTAAAACAAAGATATTGGTGAAAGTTTCACGTAAATCGGTTCAGTACAGAGATTAGCGTTACCATACATACATACAGAAAGACAGACAGTCAGACAGACATACAAGAAATTCGAAAAAAATATTTTTGCTTTCTATTATTATTTTTAAGTGAAATGGATAGAGGGGCCATTTTAGTCAAAAATACTAAATGTACAGACAAAATATTATTACTGTTTTATTATATATGTATAGAGATTAAGCATTTTTAACGCAAGCCAAACCTGTAGGTAGACTTTGCCTCACCCGATTACTAAATAATATCTCAAAGACGCCAATTAGTATTTAACTTTCATCAATATTTAACGTCTCCGTGTACAAGCAAATTTAACATAATATTATTATGTTACAAAGATGATAGGAAACAAGTGCAAGCATTAATTATAATCAGTCAGCCACCAAACGATAAACGTCAGTAATACAAATAGTAATAATTAGCGAAAAAATATATCCCCAAAATTATAGGCTTCGCCAAATGGAAATGAAATAACAATAAAATTAGAGTCGAACACCGAAAACATTACGCCCATGTACTCGACCCTGCAATGGCCCAGCAACTTGCACTGACTACAATTTATTTACACAAACAAATTATAATAATGCATTATAGGCCCTAATGACAATATTTATAAAGTTCAAAATTCTAATAAATTATTTTGGGGTTGGCTCGAAACGTTTCGCAAGCACTGTATTTAGAGCAAAGTGAAAATACAGTTGCAAATTTCATAAGTCTAACGTATTTAGACATTATTACTATAACCATAAGGACTTCTAATTTTTTTTTAAATGAAAACAACTTTGCGAACTACTATAGAAATAATTTGGGGGTGTATAATCGATTATGTTTTATTATATCTCGTTACACTCGGGATCATAGTCAACATTTAAAGGGATATTGTTGATTATTTGTTCGAAATATGTCGCTTTTGTTTAGGATCGTGGAGCAGATGATGTTGCAAGGGTCTAAGGGGTTCTAAGAATAGATATTATAATAATAAACTAAACAAAAATAGATTTTTTATAACGTGCATTTAGGAGAGTTGTTATTGATAATGTTAATTGAGAGAAAGTTGTGTTTTCTTTCTCTAACCTATTTAGGGGCAATGTGTGTGGCAGGATGCCGTACTTTAGATAAAATATCGGAGAAAACTAAATAATTTTCAAAGTCAGTTTAGAGCTTATAAATTTCACGTTTAGTCTAGTTTCAGATAGCGACCGGCTTTTGAAAATTATAATTTATTATTTGCGAGAGCCTCTTAATAAAACGCTGTAGGTACGTTTAAAATACTCAAATTTGTCAATATTAATGTTTGTTTTTTTCAGTTCAATGTTCTATAAGCATACTGTAGCTTAAAAAAAACACAATGTCATACCTAAAAATTATTCTAAATATTATACTTATGTTTGTAAAATAGAACTCAAAAAAATCAAAGCCAATCCTACTAAAACAAAAAATCCATACACCCTTCAAAACCAATGAATTTGCATAAACTGTATTACGTCGCACTTCATTATCAACAATCGCAAGCCGAAATCATAAGCCAATCGTATCGGGAACCAAAAATAAAAGTAATCTGACGTCACCTGCCAATAAAAGGCTGGCAACACCAGAGTGCACGGACGAGATCAAAGGGAGATCGTCCAAATCCGCGTAAGTACATTATTTTACCCGTAAAATGACTGCATCTGTTGGTTTTTTGCTATAAGATACAAATACGCATTGATCCTGGTTACCCTCCCTCAAAGAGATCCACTCACATACCGCCATTTTACACCCTATTATGCTTATGCCACCCTAAGTTGTATAATAAACCTTATTGCATTAATATAAAGTATATTTTAGTCGTTTCAAATAGGTATGATGTTGCCCAATGGGTCAAGTCTTCCCTAATTCAATTTCCACTTGTGCCCCTGGTCTGATTATATCTGGTGCAACGAGTAAGTTTTGTTCGTTCTCACATCAGTATGCAGTTATGCACTTCTGGTTGTAATACTTACTTTAATTATTAATTTTATGATGCTTATATTTTAAACTGTTATTTTTTTAGAAATTATTTTCAAATGTATAGAAATTTACGAAAGAACATTATTTCTTTGTACGTAAAAAATATTATTTGAATAAAATCAGCATCACGCTGTATCCCGCACCAAGCAGGGTAGGCAGAGGGAACCCAGTGCCCCGTTTGTTCCGATCCCCACTTTCCGCCCAATTCTAGAAGCATTGCGTGTTGAGTGGCGGAAATGAATGCCGTTCTTTGCCTCGATGCCAATGCGAAAAAACGAGAAATTTATAAGTTTTATAATCTTTTTTTTAGCATTGCAACAATTTCATCGTAATCAATTAAGTGCGCAGGGCGAAAGTATCTGACTATAAATGGAACGAGGTATGATACTATTTGAGAAAATTATTATAAGTATTTTAATTAGTTCTATTTTCAAGACAAAGTGCAGCGTTGAATTTCACCACTCAACAGCCGTATATCATAGTAAATGGGGAATGGACTGTGTTAACCCTTCTAATGGAAAAAGCGTGAAACTGTAAAATTTTATCGTTATTATAAAAAGATTTCCCATACAAACGCCTTTATTTTTCTTTCACCTTTACGCTTTATCCCAAATATAGCAGAGTAGGCAATGGGAACCTAGTGTTAAGACACTCCGCTACCCACTTCCCGCCGATTTCTAAAGCCATCGCGTGTTGAGAATTCCTTTAATATATCCCATTATATTATATTTTTCACGTAGCACATTTCCTTGCCATCCAAGACTGTACCAGCAGCCTCAAGACAGAGCAAGCTCCATAATCCACGGGCGGACCCGCCGGCGTGTTTGCCGACCAAAAATAAAAACAACATTTACACAGGCCAATAGAGAACGCAATAAAAAATTAATTACATTTTTAATCTACGAAAATGTGCGCAGAAGGTGGATTTACATTGAATTAGATTTAATTGAATAGTTTTTAAAAATACATCTTTGGAATGTTCTTTAAATATAGTATTATTACAATTACATCAAATAAATTATTTACACTTTATTATGGAAACTAGCAGTATTTTAGAAAATAATAACACAATATTATGTCAATTATAATTATCATGTAACTTTTTAAAGTTATATTTGAATTTATTATTTTTTGCTTTTTTTTATTTTTTTCAGAAATCAACGCGCTTTGTCTCCAGAGCGAAGAGATATAAATATTTAATTATCATATCCCTAGGCCCTAATAAGATTCTTAAATTATATATTAATGTATTATTTTTGTAATTATTTACTTAAAGCTTAAAAATATTCTATTTTTTTTCTAATAAGAACCACATCCAGTTCTATACATCAATAGACATCCAAGCCAGCCCTTAGCGGCCCCGAGGCGTATACAGTAGGCCCTAATGTGATTTTATAGAGACCATAGGATGCCGATTAGATGGTGCTAGTGAGGGGAACCTTGGGGACCCACCGTCCCACTCGATCTGTGGTAATTCAATAATTTTAAATTTACTGCACTTCTTGTGTTTGCCAGAGAAGTAAAGTTTAGGTCTTAAAAATGTTGTAAAATAATTTCTTAAATGCTTTTGCTTTTTCTCTTGTGTAACATATATTTTTATTATAAATTAATTTTAGATTGTAACATAATTTAAAATTAATTTACTAGCTAATTAAATTACTTTAAAATTATTTCTTTAAATATGCTAATAATAAAATTTTCTAAATTTGACGTAGCGAAATAGGTGGCTTAATCGGCTATATAGAGCATTCAGGCTATAACCAAAAGAAATGATTAATCCTAAGGTTCAAAAATTTACGATGAATAGTTTAGGAATTGAAGGTTCAATTTTAACAATAATTCATTATAAGTTCATATATAAGCAATGTCTTGAAGTTCTAAAATCAACAAAAGTTTATTTTGAAGGATTTTATTATGAAATTAAATATATTTTCATCATAAAAACAGACATTTACTACATATAAGGACATAGCCTACACGGCTATGTCCTTATAATACAGTAATTATTTTATATTAATAGTGTGGGTTAGATATTTTAGAACTATGTCGGATACAAGTGCCTTGCTATATCACTTCCTGGAGTGAGACCTCCCGGACGCCCAAGGAAGCGCTGGTTCGATGTCGTGTTGCAGGACATGGAAGGCAATGGTCTAACCACCAAGGACGCAAAAGACCGTGCAAAGTGGAGTAGGTTGAGTAGGAGGGCAGACCCAGGCAACAGCCGGGATTAATGCCAGGAGGAAGAAGAAGAAGTGTGGGTTAATTATTTTATAATAAAAATCGACTAATCTCGTATGTTAATTGAGATATATATTTGAAAACCAGCAAGTCACGAGGTGTCACTGCTGCCTTGGCACTTGGAACGAGAAAGTTCCTCTAGGAAACATATCTCATCACACATTCATTGCAACAATGACGTATTTGCATATTGCACTATTAGAATTGGTGAATAGTCTTTCCCCATATATTGACATAATAATAAAATGTAATCACTAGCGACGCTACATTTTACTAAGAATTTTTAATTTTTATAAGAGTCACATTGTAAAAACTTTTGTTCTGGAAAGAAATTTGGTAAAATCCCTCAGGTGTTTGATTTCATCACAACCTCTAATATTTCTTGTGTGTTACGTGTTCTCATGTTTTCTACATTTTGGATACGTACTATAGGGTGCTAGAGAAGTATATAAAAGATATATCACATGTGGGTTGGGTTCGAACCTACGACTTACTACTAATGTTTTTTCATTATTAGTAAAGTTTGTCAAGATCTGCCTACGTTACACTGAAATTTAGGCTTAAATTTATATTTATTTCTGAACTAGTGTCCCACTCATGCGATCTAGCTATTGGGCGGAAAAAATATTTATTTTATACTTTTATTAGATTAGAGGAAATCATTATTAGTATAAATATCCTCTAGAACGATAAATGAAACCCACAAACATCGCATGTATGCCATATACAAATAGTAACAAATATACGGTCACATATAAAGAAGTTGATAATATATGCAGAGATCCTTACTTACCCAGCTAGGGATAAAACGTGAAACTAAAAAAATGCATGCTTAATTTAAAAAATATATAATTTTCAGGTCTATAATAAAACTGTGGTCTGGACCCAGGCCTACTTATATGGAACATATGAACTATAATCACAATCAAATATTTTAAACAATACATTAAACTAAAATGACCGGTGAACCTCCTCCCAAATTCCGAATACATTATGCGTCCTCTTTTCCGGACGGTCACCCTCCTCGCTGATCCCATCAAAGACTAGCTAAGTACACGGATTTACTTTAGTCCGCCTTGACAGTGGCTAGTGTAAATAAAATGATGCTTGAGAAAATTTCGTGTTATATTAATGTGTTGTTTGCCATTTATTTTTGTTAATTACTTAATTTGTTATTTTATTATGTAAAAATTGATACCCTGGTACATTATCTGATGTGATGGTCCTGGGTTCGACTCCACTTGGGACAATTAAATACTTTCATTTCCTCGCTGTGGTGCCAAGATAAATCGCGGCGTTGAGTTCCGCTATTTAACACTCGACAATTTGACGGAAACTGGTGAACTGAAAGGTAACGGTGCTATATGCAGGATACAGCTGAAGCTAGTTATTTTATTACGTTAAAGTGTTTATTTTTTCTTTACATTTTTTCTTAACTCTGGCCATAATTAAGATCATAGTTTTTGTGTTATACATATTTATACATTTATACATATACTAACGGACGCGCGCAGCTTCGCTTGCTTATTTAGGGGTGAATTCTAATTAACTATGAAACATGTGTTCAATAATATGTTTTTAAGAGGCTAAATTTCGAATTTTATAAAAATCGGTGGCGATTTAAAGATTTTTTCCTACAAACTTTCAACCCCTTTTTTGCGCCCTTATGGAGAGAATTCTAGAAAACCATGAAACACATATTTAATTAAATATTTTTCAGTCTGAATTTAAAATTTTATAAAAATTGGTGCCGATTTAAAAAAATTCTATATAAACTTTCAACCCCCTATTTGCACCCCTAGGGGGAAAATTCTAGAAAACGATGAAATACGTATTCAATTAAACACTTTTAAAAATCTAAATTTCAAATTTTATCAAAATGGATGCCGATTTAATTTTTTTTCCATACAAACTTTCAACCCCTATTTCAACCCTTTGGGGTTAAAATTTTTTAAAATCCCTTCTTAGTGGATGTCCAGATTAGGAAAGTAAACATCTGACCAAATTTCACGTTTCTACCATGAGCGGTTACGGCTGTGCGTGCGTCTTACCTCAGTCAGTGAGGACAAGTCCTTTTATATATATATAGATTATAACATTAGATTATATACGAGTGTATATATATATATATATATATATATACCTATGCAATTCCATAGAGCAGTTTGTAATATATGCGATCATTTATTTTTGTTATATTTATGAAACTTAGAAACAATGCACCGATCTATATAAATAAACTAGTTTACTCTGCGGAAATAGCTTAAATGTAAATCAATTCAATAAATTTTAATAAGGATTAATTCATATTATGCGATAGAGATATGATCATTTAGCAGATTATCGTATTTCAGAGAATTAGTTTTAACTAATAGTATGTACGAGTATTGTTACATAACAATGACAGATTATCTTATGGACATTTATATTGTGATTCTAATATACAAAGATTTTTTTTATGCAAAAGTTATTAGAAACGGGAATGGAGTGTCTGAACACTGAGCACTAGGTTCCTAGGTTCCCTCAGCCTACCCTGCTATGTGCAGGCTAAAACATGAAGCTAAAAAAAGGAAAACTTATTATAAACAGTTATTAAATTAGTCTGATATATATATATTTTAAATTAAAAGAATTAAAAATATTGAATAATTATTATTTAAATTAAATATAAACTCTCCCGTTCTGATTACATATCGAATCCAAAGACATCGTCCACAAACCAAAACAGTATTTGATACCTTTTTTCTACAAAAAGGAAACTTTCATACAATTTAGTTTTCATATAACACGTAGGTGCTACGCTGACATCCACTTCTAAGACCTCTTAAGACTAAAACTAAGAAACATTTCTACGTCGGCTAACGAGGCAAGAGAAGAGACTTAGGTACGCTTTGAGAGAGCACATTCTATCCGCCATGATATATTAAGCGTGTGGTGCTTGTGAAATACTATAACAATGTCGCGTTCGTTTAATGAAAACTATTTATTTAATTAATAATAAGTAATTACCTATTACGATAATGAGCGGAGAGTCTCAACACTAGGTTTCCTTTGGGTACCCTTGCTAAACAAACGACAATGAAATTCCACCGTCACATAAGGGTCGTCAGTTCGATCATCAATTTTAGTCTAGGGTAGGCAGAGGGAACCTAGTGTTAAAACGCTCCGTTTCCGACGAGTTTTTCGAGGCATTGCGTGTTGTTAGGCGGAACTCTACGATGGGCGTTTGCCTTAGTGCTAGAGCGAATAAATATATATAAATATAAAATAAATGTTAATCTTAATAAAAAAAAAATCATTCCCCTGAGTACGAATTGAACCCACAACTGTTGCTTTACAATGACGACGACGACGGCCTCTCTAATATATGAATAATTAGGAATAAGATGTCCAAAACGAATGAAACATATCTTTACTAATATTATAAAGCTGAAGAGTTTATTTGACTGAACGAACTAATCTCAGAAACTAGCTTCTGACTTTTCAACCGGGCGAAGCCGCTGATAAAATGACAATGAATGAATGACATAAAAGATTTGAAGCCACGACCTATATCGTAGTAGACTAGCACTAGCACTAATCGACACTCCATACAAGTTCACGTAAGTCCCGCACAACTAATTTTGAGTGCAGTTCAATTAAGCTTAAAGTTTCAAAGTTCGCTACAGACACCTGTATATAATATATGAAGTATGTGTTTATCACAAGTTATTACAGAGGCATAGCAAGTTGTAAGTAATTGTATTATTAATGTGATACTGTCGTAGCGCCCTGTTAACTTGCCCCGTATATAATAACAATAAATGTAACAACCGACGAGCTTATACAGCGTGTGCCTGTTACTGTTTTGTGTATATAATTTTATATTTACACATATTTTTGAATGTTTGAAGTAATTAGCAATGACCACGTAATTATCGAATTTATATTGTTTTGTATGAAAAAGTTAATATATTCCAACTTAGTCACTAAACAAAGATAAAACAAACCCGCTGTATAAAGGCGTTACTGAACCCTTCCCCAAAAGTAATTATCATTGGGACTAAACTGCAATCAAAAACGTTCCAAAAACTGTTTCAACGAGATACTTGTAAATATTATAGCAGCTATCGAGTTAGATACGAAGTTAATCACAATCCCAACTCACCCCCCCCCCACTCCCCACTCTCCACTCCCCACTCCCCGTAAGATAATTACCTCGCAAAACAACAGTATTAACCGAAAAACGTAATCTAATTTTAATTTTAATAATGGTAACCCTTTCGGGAGAACAACTTTTGAATTTCCGTTTTTAGCGGTTGCCTTTATTAGCGTTTGTTAAGAGAGTGGAGGTGCGGATTAGTTTTAATGTCAACTCCGTTTTGCGTCTGCTTCTATGATGGACTGTAATTAAACCATTACAGTCCATCATAGAAGCAAGAAATTATTTATTGTTTATTACTTACTATTTATTATTTATTTTACGAAAAGAAAAATTAAGTTAAAATTTTACACATAACGTACGCTGGATTTAATTAAAAGAAAATGTATCTAACGTTTACATATCTGATATACATATATATATTGTAAAGCTATTAGCTCTTTTTCTATTTTACATTTTTAATATGTCATTCCACACAAAACTATTTTTTGAGAGAACGTATAAATATTTTATATTAACGAAGCATTCATTCTAAGCTAATTTTATTGATGAATTAATAATGTAATTACAATTTTTCATAAATGATCACGTAAGCAAAGTTTTTAATGTGTAAATAGTCTATCCCCGTCCAAAGACATATTAGACCTTTTTAAAATAACGTAATTCCGTCATTATTGAACTAAATAATAACGAAGATAAAAAACCATAAAAAAAATCATCTATAAATAAACGATACAATTCAACACACAACCCCTAAAATTAATGCTATACTTTAGCACAAATTAATATATACCTATCAAAGAAGTAAATTTTTAGAAAAGGGTCAAAAGAACAATTCATCTTTCCGACCACCGCCAGACAAAACGGAGTTGCGTAACTCAACTCTCATTTCTACAGTAATTTGTTAAAGTTAACGCATGAAGCGACAACCTTGGGGTAGAGGAGACCAGCTCAGCTAGACCTGCAGTAAAGTAACGAGTACTTGTTTGGACTGTGAAAAACTCATATATGTAAGTATAGAGAGGGGTCTTATTCGTTTGGCCAAGAAGATATGATGATTAGAATCATTTATCATTTTAATACGAGCCCTACCCTTTGTTAATAGGCTGTCGAGGGAATTAATAGGCACAATAATATTTTCATTCCCAATTTTGTGGGTTCAGGTTGTAAATTTAGGCGTTATTTAAAAATTTTCACATCATGTGTGACTTTAATTAAAATAAAATATGAATCAGTCTAATGTAAATCCGTTAATTTATTGGGCATTAAGTTTAAGTAATGTTAATTTTTATATTGTTAACTGGTCGTATCAACTTTGTTTTCCTGGTTTTTAAAGGGTAAAATGGAAAATCTTGTTTTTTCCCATTTTCGTAGAAATGTCGAGAAATCCTCTCTCAGTGCTCTCTACACACACACACACTTACTAATCTACCTACATGCTTAATTTAAATTTTTAACTCGCTTTCAAAAAAAGGAGGTTCTCAATTTGTCAGAATCTTTTTTTATGTATGTTCATCTATGCCCAGTAGTTTCGTCTGTCCATTGTCTGTCCGTCACTTAGTAACAAAAGAGGATCGATTATATTATCTATTTATATAAAATCGAAAGATCACTCACTCATCACGAAATCTCAGAAACTATCAGTGCTAGGAATCTGAAAATAAAATAAACTTACTATATTATACAATAGACATTATTACAGGAAAAAAAAAACAAAACTCACGGTGCTAGTTTATACGCGTACGTATCGCGTATATTTTCGTCAGTTCATCCCAAGAATTATAAAAGGAGGAAAGAAGAAGCAACCGTTTCTGTCACGTCCATATTTTTGTATATATAATGCTTCTAAATACATATTTCTCATAGTGCATGAAACATGCAAAGGAGACGCCGTCCTCGTTGTATTTTATACGACATTTTGTCATCTGGCCGGTGCGGCGTGCGGACGTGGCCGGAGTGCGTAAAATCTAAGAATCCTACATAAGTAACGTACACTGTGGGGTTTTCGTTCGTGTATTGTTTTTACGTAGATTATTTAAATAAATTAATGTTTTACAGGTTTTATCATTCAAATATATTAATTATGTCATTATTTAAGGTCAAGTTGATAAGATAAAGCGCTGCGTGGAACTACAGTTATTAAATTTTAAGCATTAAATAAGAACTGAGTGAGAATGAAAAATCGAATAAAACTTTAAAAAAATCGAATAAAATTAAATCGCACGCTTCAAGCTGTATCCCGTACACAGCAGGGTAGGCAGAGGTAACCTAGTGTTAAGACATTTCGTTCCCCATTTTCCGTCGAATTCTGTGGGCGTTGCGTGTTCAGTTTCGGAAGTCAACGCCGCGCTTTGGGAAATGACAACTTAGAAGTATATAAAAAAATATTTTTAATATATTGTAAAATTTTTGTAGAAAATATAATTTCTATGCATAACATTAAAAAATATAGGTATAATACTCCAATAAGTTGATACGAGTTCACGGACTGAATATGATTTCACAAATATAACTGATTTATGGCCACTACATAAAGCTTGCACGAAACGTATGTTGACATCCCCACATGTAATATTAAAAAGTGGGTCTTAGAAGCTACACTATACTTCTTTATAAGTTTTTGGGATTTTATGCAAAGAGAACCGAGTGATGAGACACTAAGATATTTTTTTAGCGTTATGCTGTATTCCGCCCATACCAAGTATATACCCTGGTATATACCATATGCAGAAGGTACCTGTGAACCGTCTGTCAAATATGGAAACTAAAATATTATTTCATTCGCCTGAATGAGAATCGAATCCATAATCGTCGCATTTACAGTCGCACGCTTGTGCCCCTTTGCCACAAGGCCCTCGAGATCTTTTTTTTTCTTTTTAAATACACTGGGCAAAGGTAAATATTATATCGAATATTCACCACTTTCAACTAAGCATAGGTGTACTAATGTCAAATATACCTACAAGTTTCAGTTACCCCCACATTTGTAGTAGTATCTAATATAATTCCAAGCCTTTGCAACTTACAGCCACATAATATATACATTGCACAATTTCAATAAAGCTTACAATGTTGATTCCTTGTCATTAAATAAGTTTTACGTAGTATGTCGCCTAACACTGTTTACAGTACAAGTCTCATGCTGTATCCCGCATACAGAGTATAGGTACAGAAGGGTAGGCAGATTCTCAAGTGAGAGGAACGGAGTGTCTTAAAAAAAATATTTAAGTTTAGGAGACGAGTGTAGTATAATATATTAATGACAGTTAAAAGAGTCTCTTCGACTCGCCTACCAATTATTTATATACAGTAATGATTTGATTGTGGTGGCTAATTTATAGCTTTTTTTACAAAAATCAGCCTCGCCTCGGAGTCTTCGCGCACCTAGAACCAGTGGCTTCAGATTTTTTTATCATTAAAAATCAATCACTAACGTACGACCTAATTATAAGGTAATAATGCTTGAGCTTATTTTTTTAATCTAAAATACAAAGCAGGTCCTAGTAATTAATAAAAAAATATATTTTTTATAAAGCTAATTATATATTACGTTATAGAGTTTGTTGGTTGAACGGGCTGATCTCAGGAACTACTGTAGGCTATAACCCACTGTGCTTGCGGTCAGCTACCTCCCGCACTTAGAATATGGCATGTGTAGTATTTGTCGTAGTAAACGACAGATACGGGCGAAGCCACTGATTCAAGCTAGTTTAACATACAGGATATATATATATATATATATATATATATATATATATATATATATATATATATATATTATCTAACAAAAGTAACTGGAAAATAAAAAAATAACAATTCCGTATAATAACAACTAAATCAGTACCATTGTTGGAATGGTAGGATGCTGTTAGAATCCACTTCCCGCCTCCATATTAATATTTTTATATTCAGATGTTATTTATTCGTAGCACTCTTTCGCGTTCTCATTTCGGCGAAGAGGCGTATGATCGCGCTCGGGTTTCTTCGCTTTTAAATTAAATAAATAATGCATACAATTTGTGCGCAATAAACTTTCGAGGTGTAGATTAGGTAGGTAGTAGGCAGGTTCTACCCGAGGCTCGCGCGCCCGCCCCGGTGGGAACAATAAAGGTTGGTGGCGCCGCTAAAACGGTGTATTGGCTGTTTCTTAAGAATTTTCAGTTGAATTTTGTATATTTGTTTGTTTGTACTTCGTTTGTAGGTATGTAATGATGGAATGTAGTAACCATTACTACACTAGGTTCCCTCTGCCTACCATGCTGTGTGCGGGATACAGCGTGGAGCTCATTTTGATATTTTTTTAGCAGTACCTATTATTTAATTTATGGTGCCATTTCTAATTTTACTTAATTACATACTTTTTATAAAATCACTATTGTATGGCGAAAAATATTTTTTTCGGATAACTTTGCTTTCAAGAATGGTATTAAAATTCTCAAAAATATTTTAAAATCCATTTTTGATCGTTGATGCTTGTGAGCATTATGCCATTGTAAACATTATTCACTTCTCATTGCTTTGAAAAAGTTTGATTTACGTTGTTTTGTTTTTAAATCGATTTTTTTTATTTTTAAATTCGATTCTTTTACTAAGCAATTAAGGCAAGAAAGTACGTTCAGTAGAGATGTAAGATACGGTGAGGCGTATTGCTGTCTGTAACAGGGTTAATAGTGCCTAAGCTGCTTTAATGAGACGGTGAAATGTCAGGACAGCTGCGCCTTTGGTCGTACAAGATGCAACTAAATTGACCGAATTGGTACCGACGCTGGTTTACCGCATCGAAATATTATGAAGAAGAATAAAAGCCAGATGAATTCCGCGGAGATGCGATCGATATGCTTCGTAAGATATGCGGAGTCAGCTTAGCTGATGAAATCCACAATGAAGAGGTACACAGAATGGCATGTACCACCGAGGATGTTACGGTGAGAATGTAGAAGGACGGGCTCAACTGGTACGGACGTCGGACGTCTTTGGGCACGTCGAACGAATGAGTGATAATAGAATGGGAAAAGATATTTATGAAGGAAAAGCTATGAGCGGTACGAGAGGTAGGGGGAGACCTCGGTTGTCCTTTGAAAACACAGTATCAAAGATACTGGAAGCTCACGTAAAAAGCATGAAGACATCCCTGACTACCCCGCTACGGATAAGCGTGAAGCTAGATTACATCAGATTAGATATTAAGGTAGAAGTTAGGTTAAGATAGTTCTTTTTTCATTATATTGTATATATTGTATACATATTACTCTGTCTAATTATTTGACACTTATAAATATATTTAAAGAACACAATATATAACAAGTAATATTTTACCGCCCCGACGGTATCCTAAAGGCATGCCCACATTGTCATATTTCCGAGCCAGAGCCAAGTTTGAATAGCAACGCTCCACTCCTGTGCGACCACTTCCTTTGTAAAGTGTTTACAATACATAAATAGTAAATAAGTGTGACCTGTAAACGGACTTGTATAAATGGTTTATTACTTCTCGATATACTACACAGTTATAATAAATACATTTCTGGGCTTATAATTAACATGTTTCAAGAACAAAATGGTGCCTTGTTTCTTTTGATTGTAACTAAGTAATTTCTAAGCCTTGAAGCTTATAAAACAAGAAAGAAATAACGTTAAAGTTAAGTTAACCGAGACATTAGTAAGTTATCTATCATTTCGTTCTCAATTTCTTTGCCCTCCCTTCCTTTACCTAGTGTGTGATTTGAAATTTTGGTTCCTTTAAACTTGGTTACAGAATTGTGGCTTTGAGCTATAATCCGCATCTTAACTGTGGTAAACGTAGAACGAATTAACTAGGTAAAAATATTAAAATTAAAATACAATCAAAGTTAAAATATAAATCAAAAGTAAATATAAAAGCATCAAATTCGAGAGAAAAACAGAGCACGGAGTATCTTGACTCTAAATTATCTCTGTCTGCCCTGCCCTATTAATCTGCCCTGGCTTTGCAGGTTAAAGTGTGAATTTGTTTTTTCTACAAATATAGAAATTTCTATATTCTTATACAGCCGTGCTACATAAATCTTATAGCAACTACGGTAAGGTATATTAAGTAAAATGGCTTTGTTAGGAACAATAATGAGCTACTTAAGTGTACGTTTGTGTTAATCTAAGCTTGCGTATCTCTAATGGAGACTATTTATCACTGTTACCGTCCTCTCTTACCAATGTCTAGCTTGGAAGTGGTACTCGATGATTGTGGGTTCGTATCACGCTTAATACTTGTATAGAGACACAATATTTCAATTGAATATAGCTGAACCTTGAAAATGAGTTTATTATATAATTACGTGTTTACCTATTCACCAAAAAAAATATGATTAAAGTACATTAAAATAAATCAGCTTCACGCTGTATCCATCCCGCTCACAGCCTGATAGGCAAAAGGAACCCAGTGTTAAGACACTATGTTCCTCACTTTTCGCTGAATTCTGCAGGCCTTGCGTATAGAATGGCGGAACTCAACGCCGCGCTTTGCCTCGACACCAGAGCGAAGAAAGGGAAATATATAACGTAAATAAATAATTCACTTCCTCGAGTGAAGATCGAACCCAAAACCGTCGCGTTACGGCATCGCGAAGATGCTTAAAGGACGTCGATCGGCTACTGTACACAACGCCAACGTGGCATAAATAAAATAATAAAAATAAAAAGCCTTTTATTTCTTGCTAAATTACAGTTTTAAAATTAAAAGAAACATAGAATGTATACAAAAGATATAATAAACATGTTACTTAAGTATTTATAAACTATATACATAATTTATGATTATATATCATTTTATGTATTTATTTATATTACTATTTTTATTTATTTTCTTAATATTATTAATTTATCATTATATATATTTTTAACCATATTATATTCTTTAGTTTTTCTTTCTTTTTTTGTCATCTTTTCAATATGGATTTGTAGATGCAAAATATTTAGATTTGTAGATCTTTTTTACCCCTCTCAACGGAAGGTAAAGGCCATTAAAGTGTTGTCATGATTTATGTTATTATTTTACTAATAATCTAATGTTATAATTTTTCTAACGTTTGTAATTTATATTTTGCGTGACTTGTTCCGTGACTTTCATGACTTCCTCCATGATTTTCTGTTAAATTTACGATAGTGTAGTATTGCGATAATCTTGTTTTGCCACTAGTGTTGCCCTCTGGTGGCCTAAGTAGGTAATAGAGAACAGGGCGGTCTTGGAGTCGGTATCTAATAATCTTTACGATTTCAACTTCTTATTCTAGATGGCGCTGTTATTTATCAAAATTGCGAGCTTATGCATCAATTTTATTGTTTTTTTTTTTATATTTTTTAAAGTTTTCTAAGTCCGAGTGACTTAGAAAACTGAAGTGATGTAAATTATCGTTCTTGCACTTTGTTTATTTATTTATAGATTACTATTAGATATTTGATGTGGAAATTGTCACTGGTAGTTAAGTTTTATTGATTTTTTCACTTCACTGATTTTGCTCGTTTTACCCTATTATTCACAGTTATTGCGCTTTGTCCATAATGTATTTCAGTAATCACTTGTTTATCGCAACGAGGCATAAAGGTAACAAAATAAAAAAATGATTTATACCGCTACTTTCGAAGTAACACTATTTTTTTTTTAAATTTAGATTTAATGCAAAAATTAATCTTATTATAAGATACTAGCGGACACGCGCAGCTTCGCATGCTTATTTGCACCCTTAAGGGTGAATTCTAATAAACCATGAAACACGTCTTCAATGAAATATTTTTAAGAGTCTCAATTTCAAATCTTATAAAAATCAGTGGCGATTTAAAGATTTTTCCATACAAACTTTTAACCCCTTATTTACACCCCTAGGGGATGAACTAAAATAAACCACGAAATATGTGTTCAATGATATATTTTTAAGAGTCTAAATTTCAAATTTTATAAAAATCAGCGCTTATTAAAAAAAACTATATAAACTTTCAACCCCTATTTCACCCTCTTAGGTTTAAAATTTTTCAAAATCCCTTCTTAGTGGATGTTCAGATTACGAAAGTAAGCATCTGTCCAAATGTTACGTTACTACGCACAGCGGTTACGGCTGTGCGTGCGTCGTACCTCAGTGTTTGTTATTTCGATATTGAGGTTAAGCACAAACAAAAGAAGTAAAAGTAACTAAAGGAAATTCTTAATATTAGAAAAAGTACCTAAAGTTTGCCGTGCACGCGTACTAAACATTTTTCTATATTAAATAATTAATAATTTTTGCGAACAATATTAAATAAAATCCCAAATGATTAAAATTACGATATTTTAAGTGTATAACATCGGTATAGATAACCGAACTGAGATAAATTAATAAGTAGTAGTAGTAATAAGCAGCAAATAATTAAATAAAAATTAACAGTAATTCGAAAATATATAAAAATTTACAAAACCATCAAAGTCATCTGCCCGTTCGCGTCGGTCATACTATACCTACCACTCGTAGGCTAGGTCATTCCGAATCACTGACATCTCCTTAATTATTTATTAAATTGTTATACAGTAAACCATCTTACGTATAATTTCCATCTAGATGAAATGCTAAAAGTGAATATTATATTTATTTTCATAAGGATGAATATCAAATTATAGAAATCATATAATTTTTGTTAATGTATGCAAATCTATATCTATAGTATATATCAACGCGGACTTTTTTAATCAATATTTAAGGGACAATATTTTTGGAGAATATTGTTTTTGTGTCTCATAAGGTTGAGTCGGCGCGCGCTAAGTACGCGTTAAGCAAACTCATTTTGGGTGACGTTTTCTAGCAACAAACTTTGCAAATCGTTGCTTAGCAACGGCGGTTGTTATAAACATGGCGGAATAAATTGCATGTCAAATCAATAATTATTTTAATATATTAATATATATCGACAATATTACACATATAAGAAAAAAAGTATCCTATGTTCATCCCGGTACCCTTAAGTATCTCTATATGAGTATTTTATTCCAATTAAATTAGCGGTTTAGCCCTGATTGCGTAAAAGACAGACAGACAGAGTTACTTTCGAATTTATAATATAGGTATGGATAGATAAGTATAACGTTATTATTCCGTTAAGCTACCAAATATCGCTACCAAATTGTAACGATACTTAAGTATTTTTTATGGAATTACCGTTAATTTAAATGTGAATTGGTAACGTTAACAAGCCCTGAATCTGAAGTGTGCATATTATTTATTAAAGTAAAAACGTCATTCCGTGTACTAAATAATTCATAATTTTAATCGGGAGAAGACGCGAGCTGGTCGCTAGTCACATATAAAGTTTTAATGGTTTATTCTTTTATCTATGTAGTATATATGGGTATGCTTTAAGCTTTTATCTGTGACAATTTGTCAAGTACGTGTAATGTGGTGTAACGGCAAATTTTTAAAGTATTTTGTAGAAAACGAATTATTGTGTAAACTAAAGATTATTAGACGATAATTTAGGACTAAAGTAAATGAGAACTACAGTAAATGTGTTCTGTGACTTAGAAAAATAACTTGAAAATATATTTTAAATAATATATAAATATGAATTCAAATTACGTTTACCACGATCCTCTTGCCGGTTAATTTAATGGCTTAATATGTTGATATTTATTATTTTATACAATTTTCAGTATTAATTAAACTATTATGTTTTTTTAGTAATTTATGATGAATGTCATTGGCTATTAAATAATATGAGTCCAATGTATAACTTACAGTATGATACTGTTAAACTAAAACAATATGCACTTAAAATACGTCAAGCAATTGTAAGTGATATTACTGTAAATTCAAAATCAAAATTTAAAGTAATCTTCGAAGAATTACCTATGTTAAAATACTCTGAAGAAGATTCAAATACTTTAATGGTAAGATACTTTTTATGTAGTGTTAACAATAATATCAGCATAATATTGTACTTTTTTATTTAATTTTCAGATTAGAGTTACTTTAAAGACACCAGCAGGTATTCGTTTTTATAAGAAAACAGTATATTGTGCTATACTCTTGTCATGGGGAGTTAGTATAACTTTAGATGATTCAATGCATCTTCCATATATGTTGGAAAGGGGACAAAAAAATGTCGGTACTGTGGTTAAATCAACTTTAGAATCTTTATTTGATTGTGATATTAGAGAATACAATTTTACACAGGTAATTAGTACATAATATTTACTTTGTACTTTATTCTTAATATTTTGTCTCTAACAAAAACAAACAAAATATGTAATGAAATCCTATTTATTAAAATGTTGTTTCAGTATCAATTATTACAGTTTTGTTTTAACCTTCTGGAAAATGATAATTCAAAGGCTACAGATGCATTCATTCTAAGGTTTGGTTGTGGTGAACATAAATTTACTGCAACCTTTCAAATTGGAGACATACATATCATCTGGAATTTGTAAGAAAATATTTTCTCACAGTTTTTTTTTAACTACACTATCCTGCATAGAGCAGGGTAGACAAAAGGGGTCTAGTGTTAAGACACTCCGCTTCCTACTTTCTGCTGAGTTTTTTTTAAAAGAACTTCATTAAAATGTTCATTCATTATAACATATTTTTTTTAGAATTAAAAATGAAATTGAAAATGAATATGAATCAATTATACTTGCATATGAACTGCTTCAAAAGCATATCTGCGATAACTGCGGCATAAACATTGCCATATGTGATTTAAAGGCAGTAACCTTACCAAATGCAAAAATAAAAAACAATGGCTATGTCAAAATGAAAACACCAGATATCATAAATTCCATGTTCACTGTCTTGAATAAAATAACAAGTACTTTGCATTTTAGACGTTAATTAGTTATTTCAGTTATTTTAAACCTGTTCTTTATTTATAGTTATTCCACTCTAAAGGAAGAAACATATTTTTAAATACATATAATGTTTTTAACGTAGGAGCAGGATACAAACCTGTGCCTTTTAGAATGTTATGGCATGTTATCTTATTATCTTAGAAATTGTGAAATTGTGTTTTATATTTTCTAAAAATATTTCATATGTTAATAATGCTAATGTATGTTTAGTAGCAATTGTGTACCTGATCATTAAAATTATGAATGTAAAAGGTTAACATTAATAAAGATAAAAGCATGTATTTGTCGTTATCTTTATAAGTTAATGTAATCTTCATCTTAACATAATAAAATTTAACTAATTTAAATCTCAAACATAATATAAAAAATAAATAAAATGGTAAAATAAAACACAAGAATTATTTTTTCAACATTTACTTCATGAATTATGCCATACAAACATGTTCGCATATTGTAACCTTATAAAATATTACTACATCATTGCATTGTGCTAACTTAAAATTAATTCAAATTCAAAATATTCTTTATTCAAATAAACTATTACAAGCACTTTTGAATAGTCGAATGTACATGTCAACAAAAAGCTACCTCTGGTCCGGAAGGCAGTTTTGCTGAGAAAAGCCGGCAAGAAACTCAACAGTTGCTCTTTTCAAAATCAATGGTATATTTTACTATTACATTAGTTGGCAGCTATCCTGTCTGACATTAATACATAATAGACATTAAGACATTAATTCCATACATGTTCATCCTCCAAATATTCTTGTTCAGTGTAATAAGCTTTACTTGTTAGATTTTTTTGTATTCTAAGTGACAAACTTAGAATACACTGCAGATTTTTTTTATATACACGTATACTCAGACCCATAAAAGATTTATTAACTTTTTGGAGGAACTTGGCGTAACAAGCTTATATTTATTTCTTGTTCCTATCGTATGTCTATCGCTATTTTTATTATGACAATGTATATTATGTCGGACAAACAGAATATTATAATAAACAAATTGTGAAGAAACTGTAATAAATAATACCTTTATCTTTAAAAACTTCTCTCAGGGAATCTCGCGCTCTTATGTTATAAATATACCTCACGGCTCTTTTTTGGAGAATAAAAATTGAATTTATATCTGAAGTACTGCCCCATAGCAGCATTCCATAAGATAAAATACTATGAAAATAGCTATTGTAGACTAATTGGGCAGATTCAACGTCCTTCATTTGTCGTACTTTCTTAATTGCGAACGCGGCAGAGCTGAGTTTATCTGCAAGTGCTTCCAGATGAGCCTTCCACTGGAGTTTAGAATCTATAGTAACACCTAAGAAAATAGCTGATTCCGACACATTAAGAGGTTCTCCTTTAACTATTAGACTAAAATTATGTTTTTTAACATTTGATAAAGCTAACTCGATGCATTTAGTTTTTTTAGCATTTAACATTAAACCAACGAAGAATATGCGATAATGCACTATTCACTCTAATCTGACATATAATCTAGTTTTGTTATCATGTATTCAATTAACTCCCAAACAGCCCTTTAGATCACAATATTATCCTGAGAATTAAATTTGTAACATATATTTAATCGATTTTTTAGAATGGTTATACATATAGTCGACATATCAACTATCAACCCGCTTTTTAAAGATTAAATGTATGATTATATAATCGATTATTTTACTTTTGATTTAATTTTTTAAGTATGTTCTTCAGAAATTACATCTTTTGCAAGATTCTCTAGGCCTCCATCAGTTCTCATAAATTTGTAAAAAAATGTATGTCATCCTAAGTATCCTATCCTATATCTTATAAAACAAAGTCGCTTTTCGTGTCTGTCTGAACTTTCTAACTCGACGTTTCGCTTATACAAGCGCGTCCGCCGCGCCCGCCTGCCTTACACGCATCGGTGGTTCAGTGGTAGAATGCCCGCCTGCCACACGGGCAGCCCGGGTTCGATTCCCGGCCGATCCATTCTATTTAATATTCCTCACAGGCAGCCACGTAGTGCTTGCTTTTTATCAGGGACAGAGTACCCTCTTCCCTCCCCAACCGGTGTCGCTGTTTTAACAGCATCAACCACAAGCTCGGAAAAAAAACCCGCCTGTCTCTATAGCAAAGAAGATTTAGATGCGTTTCACGTATTGGATACTTTCAGTTGAATGTATTATTTCAGCGCGATATATTTGGTTTCATATTTTTGTAGGTAGGTTTTTGTCTTTAATTTCTTCCGTTTAAAAATAGTCATTTAAATATATTTTAATAAGTACTTGAAAAGATTAGTAACACGGATTTAAAATTACAGTACTAAAAAATCCTTGCTGATGAACGGTTCGCCGCCCACCACTCATCCGCCGTGCAACGCAACATTTTGCTTATAATAGTGGATCCTCAGCACCTGCCTGGCTCCCTGCCTTTTCCCCCGGGCATGGAAGGAAGCCCTGCTCATTATGCTGCTGAGGGATACCGATCTATAATCCTCCTCAGCATGGTCGCCAATTGTTCGAGAAGTTATTCCTCTCACTTCTTCAGTCGCACATCCACCCACAAAGCGAGCAGTTTGGGGAGCGGGTGGTAAGAGTGGTACTCTGGGTAAACTACGCAACAGTGATCTACCGAGAGAGAGTGTGAGTGTGCAATAGCAGTCTTCCTTGACGTAGCACGCTTATTCGACCACGTCTGGCACCCGGGCTGATTTCATAAAGTGCTCAGAGCCGGCACCCCCCAACACGTCGCATGACTTTGCCGCTCTGCTTTGTAAGTGACAGGATATTTTGCGTGAGAGTTGAGAGTGCGAGGTCTAGCAGCGAACCGATCGCTGCCGTTGTCCCAGTCAGAATTTTGTCACCTGCTCTCTACGCACTATACATTGATGACATTACAATGCCCTAGCGAGTATTACTCAACGAGGAATCCTGTAGATGGTACGGAACCTCACCCTCCGGCGAGTGACGCAGGCACCATATTACGTGAACACCACGCGCCACTCACCGCAACCTAAAAATAGAAACCCTAGAGGTACACATTGGTCGTCTCGCGTCCAACGTATTCCGTTGCGCCGGTGTATCGGGTCACCTGCACCTAAGGAGCAGCACTCCGCATACCGGCCGCCCGAGGTCAGACGTCTTCTTCCGAGGGACTTTCTATCCTCCTCCAAATCCCACTCATGAGCAGTCATCTTGGTCGTTTAATCAACGCCTCCCTCAGGAAACCGAGAGCCCAATTCCGATCCCCTCCCGCATCCCCTTCCATGTATCTGCTCTAAAGCAGGTTTTCGCCTGAGACCACGGTCAGAGAACCAACGCTCTGATGTCGTTCTGAGCTACTACGGAGATGGCCGAGAGAATGCTTCAATTCTGCGCCTGGCAAAGTAAATTTAGAAGTGATTGCACGTATTTTGGAGTTATCCAATAATTATAATGTATTTCCACGCGACATAGTTGGTTACATCTTTCGTTTAAGTATTTTTGGGTAAGAGAATAGTAGGTAGTCTGTTGTTTATAATTTCTTTCGTTAAGTTTTCTGTTATTTGTGTTATTTATTTGTGTATATTTTAAAACAGTTGGAAAATCCTTATTTGAATTACGAAAATGCGGGTAGTATTAGGGTTTAATTAATTTTCACACTATCTTAAGTGCTTTGCAAACATACGTTATATGAATAATTCAGTAGTTAAGGCGGGCGAAGCCGCGACCGGGTCGCTAGTTACGATAATAAAATATAAAAATAAAATACACATCTTTCATCAACAAAATAAAATAATTTCGTTAGTCATTTAAAAAATATATATAATGCATATTGTGACTTACACATGATGAGATACCTTAGGTATCGATACAATTTTGTAGCGATACTTGGTAACCAAGGAATAATAACGTATTAGTAAGGGTAATTTTGCGTTAAATCTTAACGTTAAATGTTACTTCGAAAGTAGCGGTATAAATAATGCTTTTATTTTGTTACCTTTATACGACGTTGCCGTTAAATTTTAATGCGCTACAATTACTCATTTTGTGAAAAATAAAGATGGCGTAGTAAGGTATTTTATAGTACACCTGAAATTTAACTTACGATTAGTTTACGTTGTCTAGTATTATCACATAGGCTAGAGAGCCACCTTGCTATTATTAAATGTTAAGATACGACATTCTGCAGCATTTAAATAAAACTAAGTAGTCCAGCATGCAGTAAGTTCCGTACCAGTGTTTGTTGCACACAGCTGCACCCCATCTGTGAAAGTAATTGAAAAAAATGTTTCTTAGAAAATACAAAAGAAACTAGATATTTATTTCACTTAAAATATTACCGTTGCAGTGTTTAAAGGCGACTGCTAGGGGTTCCCAGTCCCACTTGGGGGAAAAAATCATGTACTTGCATAGTAACAAGACAGCGCGGTATTTAATTACGCCACTCAATAAGCTCTCACGAAAAATGGACAGAAAAGTGGAACAGATTTTCTTAATACTAGGGTCCCTCTGCCTGTCCTACATACATAATTATATAAAAAAACAATCCCCGTACGGTATCCCACACGAGGCGGGTCTTGCTCAGCGTATGCAGCCCAGTACCTAACAGCAGCCGCCAGGCGGTACACCGCCCGCCCCCACGTTTGAGTGTTGCGGCCAGATCTTCATGTCATTTGCCTGGAGTGTATCATTGTAGAATATAATACATTACTACATATCTTTTTTTTTCGAGCATGTGGATAATGCTGTTAGCCTTATTGGCTTTTACAGCGACACCGGTTGGGAAGGGAAGAGGGTACTCTGTCCCTGAAGAAATGCAAGCACTAAGTGGCTGCCTGTGAGGATGTCGACGACTGTAAGGGCGCCCCCTGCGGGACTCGAACCTCGGCTTGCGGCCGTCGAGCGGACTGGGATTTCACCTATGCTAAGCAAACCAGCCGCGACATGAAGTCGCGACTGGGGACAAATTAGACTACTCTAAGGGAGCTAACGGTCCCTAACCGCTGGGCCCGACCGCGCCGAGGCGCGACCGAGCCGTTGAATAAGCTGGACTTCGTCGTCGATTCCGTCGACGACGGTGTTTGTGTCGTGTGTGAGTAGTGTGTTTCCTACCTACATACGGGGCATTCGCTATAGTAATGGCGTCATCGGGGTCTAAAAGGACGCTGCGCGGGCGTCTACGTCTAGGGAGCGCGCTAGGGCGCGCGTTATCGCGTGCGAGCCTGCGCGTTCAAAGTAGCGCTTCGCTAAGCGTTTGCAGTGCTCGTGAATCGATTCCAGTTCAAAGTCTCTATGTAGGTCGACGTTACGCACGAACCAGGGACAACCTGATGCGATACGTAAGAATTTATTTTGTACCTTTTGCATGGGATCTAGCTTAGTGTGCGCGAACGCTACACAAGCATAAGAGAGGACGGGTCTTATACAAGTTTTGTATAGTGTCACTTTATTTCTAAGTGACATTTTACTACGCTTGTTAATGAGATAGTATAATCTATTAAGAATGAATTTAGCTTTATTGCAAGCTTTCGTGACGTGGGGCTTGAAGGAAAGTCTAGAGTCTAATGTGACACCTAGATATTTGACCTCTTTTTCCCAGGGAATGGCTTTATCTAATAGATAGATGGTAGAGATTTGCTCTGAACGAGCGCGAGGGAAGAGTATCGCTTTACTCTTTTCTGGATTAACCTCGATTCTCCATTGGCGGAACCACACACCAAGTGCGCGGGCCGCTTTCTGAAGTCGATCGGCTATTATGCGTGTGTTACGCGAAGAAGTGTATAGGGCGGTATCATCGGCGTACATAGCCAAGTGTACATCCCTGGTACGAGGTATGTCTCTTGTGTACAGCGCGTATAACATAGGAGAGAGGGTTGAACCCTGGGGGACGCCTGCGCGAAGGAGGCGGGGAGAGGAGAGAGTTCCTTCTACTTTATAGCGGAAGTATCTATTTGACAGAAAATCCCGCAGGATGCGCACGAGACAGTCTGGCAAGCCAGAGCGCCGCAGCTTGAAAATCAAGCCGTTATGCCAGACCTTGTCAAAGGCTTTCGCTACATCGAGAAAAATGGCGGCAGTGTGTCTGCGGTACGAAATTTTTACTTTATATTGGGCTATGTGCTCTACCACGCGATGGACTTGGTGGATGGCGGAATGTTTCTTTCTGAAACCGAATTGCTCTTTGATGAGCAGAGATTTGGCTTCTACCACCTCGGAGAGTCTAATGAGAATGATTCTCTCATAAATTTTACCTAAACAGCTGAGAAGGCTGATAGGTCTATAGCTAGAGGGCATATTCCGCGGCTTGTTAGGTTTCGGTATACCTATGACAATGGCTTCCTTCCACTCATCGGGGAAGGAGCACGACATGAGAAGGGAATTAAAAATAATGACCAATAGAGATAAGAACTGAGCCGGAAGGGACTTAAGTGTTCTATTAGACAATTTATCGGGCCCCGGGGCCTTCCTATCTTTGAGATTTTTGATGATGTCTTTGACCTCGTCTTCCGAGGTCGGGCGGAGCGGTTCCCCTTGCGAGGGCGTCAGAGCCCATTCTGCGACCGCGGAATCCACGCGCGCAATGTGGCTCGGGTCGCAGGGCTGACTACTCGGAGTACATTGAGCCTCTAAACTGTCAGCGAGACATTCCGCTTTTTCGGTGTCATCGGCGGCAATTGATAAATCTGACCTAATGAGAGGAGGCATAGTCGATAGACAGTCGACTCTAAAAACACGCGACAGCGCCCAGAATGCCTGGTGCGATGGAGCGAGCCCCTCGAGCTTTTTATCCCACGACTCCCCGCGCAGAAGTTCGAACTCGAATCGAACTCTCCTCTTTAATCTATTAAATTCCCTACGATTATCGTCAGTCGGGTATGCGTCGTGTCGTCTCATTGCTTTGTTTCTGCGTCTAATCAATCGTCGGAGCTTTTCTGAGATTTCAAACCTACCTTCGGGTAGGTTTGGTACCTCTTTCGAGCAGCTCTGGATTGTGTTTTGAATATATTCGGTAAATTTATTCGCCGCGTCTATTGCTAACTCCGCGGAGTCGGCGATGCCAGGTATTAATTCCTTTAAGGGGGATTCATTCGAACGGAGGAGCTTTGCAAATTTCCTAAAGTCGATTACTGTTTTAGTGGGTGGGCCTGAGGGGCGCACCTCGCCTAATTTGAGAATGACAGGACGGTGGTCCGAATCGAGGTCGGGAATTGTTTCTATTGAATGTTGACATAAGCCTACATTCGATAGAATCGCTATGTCGAGAACCTCGCCTGTGCCGCGGGCACTAAGGCGGGTGGGTGAAGGTGGGCCAATAACAAAAGCGTTATATTTACTAGTGAATTCGAGGAGTCTCCTACCGTCGGTATGAGTCATCGACGAATTCCAATTTTTATGTTTACAATTGAGATCCCCGATCAGAAGGACCGAGTCACCCATACTAAGTAGCGATAAAATGTCGCTTTCTAATAGTTGCCTATTTCCCGAACGATAAACGGAGGCAATAATCAATGGCTGATGGCCTGTGAGGAATACCTGGCACACCGACGCCTCGGCGGCTTCAAGAGACGGAGGGTCGAGCGGTATACAATGTAAATTCTTTTTGTAATAAATCATAGTGCCGCCGCCTTTGGTGGCCCTATCATTCCTTACAAACCTGTAGTTCGCAATGCTGGGACTGCGAACCCCGGGCTTAAGAAAAGACTCCTGTATACAAAAGATATCTAATTGGTGAGTGTGAGCGAAGGCACTCATTGACTCACGTTGACGTTTGACACCATTAGCGTTAAAAGTCGCTATAGACAGGGCTCTTGGCTTAATACGCGCGAGTTGCGAGTCAGCGGGTAATGGAGTGAATCTATTGATGACCGCCATTGGAAAAATTATTTAGCTATGGAGCCCGCGATGGCTTCCAGGAGATCGATATGCTCGATTATCGCTTGGGCGCGGTCGTCTGGACTATTCGTATTCCTTAATTTATTCGCGAAAATTTTGATTTCGTTGAAATCGAGAGATCTAACTAAATTTAGCACTAGTGCGAAATCGTTACCATTGGAGAGGGCGGCGCGGGAGGGCGCAGGGGTGGAGTTGGGAGCCACCACCTTGACGGTCGGCGGCTTGACCATCGCCGCAGCGCGGACGACTACCGGGGCTGGCGCGGGTTTGAACCACGCGTTCTCCTTAGGCTGGGGGGCGGGCACGTATTTAGGAGCCGGCTCCTCTATTTTGCGATTTTGGGGATTAGCCCCTCTGTTTTTGCCTCCGCGCCTGGTGCGTCTGCGCGGCGCGCGGGAGCATCCGCGATAGTTCGCGGGATGACCCTGCGTCTCACAGAGTACACAGCTGGGAGGGACGGCGGGATCGGGAGTCTTGCGGGGACAATCCGCAGTGGCGTGGTCGTCTAGGCACTTAACGCACCTAGGCCGCGCGAAACAATGTTTGGCCGAGTGGCCGTATAGTTGGCAGCGATGACACTGCCCTATGAGACCCCTCGAATGTGGGGGTTCGACCCTGATGCCGGTGAGTGAGCACACCGACCTCAGGTTGAAAATTTCCTTTCCCTCTTTAGTGAGGTCCAGGACGACAAGGACTATATCAAATTTCGCTTTAGTGCGAGAATTGTAAAGCCGATGCGCTTGGCGCACGGGGAAACCCTTATTCCGGAGATCGGAGAAAACAAGCTCTACGTCTAATTCTTTCGGAATGCCCTTGAGAACTACGCGCAATTGGCGCTCGTCCTCTAGGGCGTACGAGTGGTATCCTATTTGATACTCCCTAAGGAATGAGGTTAGTTGTCGGTGCTCCGACGAAGTGGCTACTTGTATTTTGATTCCTACCTGCGTTAGGCGCGCGGTGGAATATGAGATATTTTGGCTGTTAAGCCAATGAGAAACTTTGTCCCATTTGTGTTTTTCCTGCAGGTAAATGGGCGGCGGAGGCTTGACACGGGGGGCGCGGGGGGTCTCGGGCTCTTCCCGCTCGGCCGTAGTTGCGGGGGCAGGGGAGAGGGGGACCGGCGACGCGGCGCCGTTCGCACGTGTGTNAGTCGGCAATCATTGCGGCGGGCAGGCGAGTTCTTGGCCTTTCTAGGGGAGGACGTGTCATCGACAAGGAGACATGGTGGTGGAATGACGAGGTGCAGGAAGTGACTCGTGAAAAGAAGGCTGCCTTTAAGAAGTGGCAGGAATCCAACTCTCCTGAAGACAGACTGGAGTACACAGTAGCTAAACGTGCCTGTAAAAGAGCTGTAGCCAGAGCCCGCAGTGAAAGTTTGTCACCATTGTATGATAAACTTGAAACTGTGGAGGGGCAGAAGCTCATTTACAAACTGGCACGTTCCCGGGATAAAGTGACGCAAGATATCGCAAAATGTCTTTGCGTCAAAGATTCCCAGGGCACGCTGCTCTGTAGTCATGCCTCTGTGAAGGAGAGGTGGAGAAGCTACTTCCAGGAGTTGCTGAATACTCAGCACCCATGCAGTCTTCATCACGACCCACCGCCTAACCTCGGACTTATTGCCCCAATAACCCTTGACGAAACACGTAATTGCCTTCGACGCATGAAGAACGGAAAAGCGGTGGGACCTGACGACATTCCGATCGAAGCGTGGAAATCGTTGGGCTCCCACGGTGTACTCATGCTTACTGACCTTTTTAACCATACCTTGATCCAGATTTGATATACATATTGTACATAATTAAGATTACTATGAATAAACAATAATAATTAAAAAGCAACACTAAAAACGTAATAAATTAAAACAATAGAAAATGTTTAGTTGTCATTATATCAAATATGTAATTCTTTTGTACATAATATGCTTGTCACTCTTCTGCTCATAAATGGTTAGATCAATTAAGATAATATTATGGATATATATTTAAACAAATTCCTGGATGATTTCAAATATAATTGGGCCAAATAGATTACGCTTCAGTCGATGTTAGAAAAATTAGGTTTCTTTTAAGTCATTTAAAGATATCCCCTCTTCTCTTAGGAAAGTCTCCATCTGTGCCAGACTTGCTAGAATGAATGACAGACATGAATGCAGTTGAATGACAATTGATTTTTAACTGACTTCTGTAAGAGAAGGAGGTTATCAATTCGACTGTATTTTTTTTGTGTTTGTTACCTCATTACATTTGACTGGGTGAACCGATTTTAAACAAATTGTTGTAAGAAAATACAAATCGATAATGGCGTAATCAGAACGTATAATAAAATACATGTGAACTGCCAGATGTGATATACAATTACAGTAATGAAGCTATATAAACTTGATTTGATTTGTTTGTAAAGAGTTGGCAACACTGTATGAAGTTCATACAGTCTTGCCAACCTCTCTGTGAGTAAATATGTTCTGTGGTTCTGTGTGGGTATATGTGTTCTGTGGTTCTGTGCTAATTCCTTATAGTTATAAGTTATTACAAAAGAATGTATTATATATTATTTTGCTTCCATCAATAATCTCTAAAAAAGTTAAACGTATTTTACTAAATTTTGATATACCTATATAAATATTCAGCTAAAAATGTTATATAAAGTAACATTGGCTTTGTTTATTGTTTCGTGTGCTTCGTTGGTATCCGTAAGTACAAATAGTTTTACTGTTTACTTTTTATCATACTAAATAATTTTTATTAAATTAATAATTGTTACGTAAAAAATCACAATAATTCGATAAGTATTATTTATTGACATATTGATGGACGTGCTCTTTTTATTTACGAATGAAAATAGTAATCAACTTTATAAATTTATTTTTTTATACTTTATAAAAATTAGGCTGTTCTGTAACTTAAATAAAAAATATTTAACTTTTGTTTAGCAGGGAGTTTTAACTTTTGTTTAAGATAAAAAAAAACTAAAGTCAACAACAAAAGAACAAGGATTAAAGATAAAAGAAAACAAAACCTGTTTCCGTATAAAACAACATTAAATTTCAGATGATTTTTTTAAAAAGAAATTGTTACAAATACACTTTAAAAAAATTTTTCATGATATTGCCTTTTTTTTTTTTTTTGCATGATTCCTTTATAATAAATGCAATCATTTGTATATTCACAACTATATAAAAGTATGAGAGAGACTGACACTACACTCGCTGGATACATCAATTGTCTCTGATTGAAGCAGTCACTGTGTGTGAATACATTTTGCCCAAGTAGTGGAAAAATTTCAAGTAGTTTTGACATTTTCAATACAACATACTATAACTCATTACATTATAATTTTGTATGTGTATCAGTTCGGACACAATTTGCATTCATGCTATGTTCAAATTGTTAGGTTCCTAAGTGTGTCTTTCATAATACTTTAAAAAAATTGTAAAAATACAAAACAATATTCTTTATGAAATATAAAACAATTTGAATAATTTTAAAAATATATTCAGTTTTTGTGTATTATCTTTCTTATCACAGAATTTATATTTTATAAAACTTTAGAAATAGTCAACTATAATTAAGAAAAGCCGTATCTATAAACATATAAATGTCACAAGGTACATTATGATCACTTGTATTAAAAATAAACTACACATACATATCTAAAAAAGAGGAAGTGTGTCCTAACACTATATTCCCTCTGCCAACAGTACTGTAGACAACACAAAGCTTATATATTATTAATATTTCACCTAAATAAATGCTTTAATAATATGGTAAATACTGCATGCTTCAAAAATCACACATTTTTTTAAAATTCCATATATAAACTACAAAATATAACAATCATTGAAAATACATAATTTGCCTGAGTGAAAGAAGGTGAAAATTTGTTTTGCTAGAATTATTTCACTTGCACTCAGATGCTGTGCCACAATGGCCTTAATTTGTATATTGGCCTCTATTATAATATAAATTTAAAATAGAATTAATAAATTATATATTATTATAATTATTTTTCTCTTTATAATAAATAAATACATCAATTATATACAGGCATCATATGAAGACAAAAGATGTAAATGTGTGTGCCCCAGTCCTGCTGCAGTCCTTAATAACACAGTGGGCTCAGACCGGAAACTCTATATTGGGAATGTACCACCCAATAAATGGTAAGTAACATCCTACTCTGAATTGATTGAATAATGCAACTTGTTATAGCTTTGCAAATAATTTTTTGTTCTATAATATGTCAAAGTAATTGAGGTCGTCATGGCGCAGTAGCACACCCTAGTGACTGGAAAACGACGGTTATGTGTTCGATCCCTTCTCGGGGGAATGAATTGTAATTCATTTATATTTTCATTCTTCTCGCCCTGGTAACAAGGCAATGCGCAAGGTTGAGTTCCGCCGCTTGACATGCAATGTCTCAAAAAATCTGTGAAAAGTGGGGGACGGAGTGTTTTAACACTAGGTTAACCTACCCCGCTACATACAGTTATATCGAATGGTATATGTTTTCAAATACAGCTATATACAGAATACAGGGGTTAAGCTGAAAAAAATATAGTAATATTATCTTGTGTTTACATTGGCAATATATTATAATTTTTATGTTTTAAGTAAAAAATATGAATTTCTTATTCTTTTTGTAATTGTTTTGTTTTAAAAAAAAAAAAAAAAAAATTTAAAATGTCTGGTACATGCATTTTTGTATAGTAACTTTTTCACTTATATATATTTTATAGTATAAGCTTATTTATCATTAACAAAGTGAAAGTTATGTCCACATTTTTAAAAGTGCTATTCTATTTGTATAAAAAAGCAGTATAAGTTTGTTGCTATATAATATAATTTCATTAAAATCATACTGCCGTTAAGCAAATTGTCAAGAAAGACAAAAAATGCCTTGAATAAACCATGACTGTGTATTATGTATTATCAGAAGGTTTTTATAATTTCGTAAATTTATTTGTGTTCTCTTCTTGTGATTAGTATTTCTTTTGCACTTTTGAATAGTATGAAAATGTACATAACGAAAAAAGGAAAAACATAATAAATAGGTGTACACTCTAAGCCGACGATATATGGATATATATACTTTTTAAATGAGTACATTTTTTCTTTTGGTGTATAGCAATTGCGATGGAGTAATTCTCCCTCGTGTCGGTGAACTGATAAAAGGCCGGGAGCAAGAGTTCTGTCCGCGATGCGAATGCAAGTATGAAAATCGAAATACTACTATTATAAAGGTAATATAATTGCATTGCTTTACATAAATAAGATTTTGAAAATGATCTAGAATTTTTTTTATTATAAATATATTAAATTTTAATTAGCGATATTGTTGGCAGTCCTCATAATCCTTTTTCTTTTTTAATTTTACGTTGCTCTCTGTAGTAAATGATTTTTAGTTATAATGTAAAATACTCCCCCATGTAAAAATTCGATCCCACTGCCTTCAAAATGCAGATTTTTTACATCTTTATTCCACAGGTAGTAGTGATTATAGTGATATGGGTGATAATGCTGCTAGTAGCCTACATGGGATTCCTCATATGTCTCGATCCACTCATTAACAAGAGAGCTAAAGCCTCGTATCAAGAACACACGAATGAAGATGTGAGTTATGATTACGAATTATAAATAAAGAATGTTTATAAATTATCTTTATATATAAATATATATTTTGTTTTATAGTTTTCGCTTAGATTTTTCTTTTTATTTTGACATACAGTACATAGTAATACAGGACATAGTAATGAGTATACAATTAATTTGTTAGTAGATTCACATTGAGCACATTGTTTTCCATTTGAACCCATAATCATAATGGTCATATTTAATATATTACAAGGTACCTAAGTATCGTAATTCTTTATACAAAAAATATCTTTAAAAATTGCGGGAAGTTGCTTCTGACTTTCAATTTAACTACCTATCACTATAAACATCTTCTTAAAATATGTTTTCGAATATTTTTCTTATGCAACATATACTTAAAATATATGTAACATATACTCAAAATATGTTTTCGAATACATTTTTTATGAAAGAAGTTAAAAAGCATTTTTGTCTACATTTTTACATTGAAACCACCTAGGGGGTCGGACTTGCCTACTAGGGGTTCCGTAGTAGTAAACACAAACGAATATAACCACCACTACCAATATATAATTAAAAAAATCTTAATTTAGCCGAAATATATTTTCTTTTCTTTTTTCGAGTGTGGTGGCGAGAATTGAGGAAGGTCTATGTCCAACAGGTCCACTCTTGGACATAGGCCTTCCCCAATTCTCGAAAAGATGGCTGTTGATGATGATGATGATATTTTCTTTGAATTTAGGATTTCTTAGAATTCATAATAAAAATGACTCATAAAAGTACTTTTATAGTTAAACCTTAATAATTATAATTAGATATTTCAGTGAAAATAAACACATATTTCTATCACGAAAACAGAAAAGCTTGTACAACGTAGCATATTCTAAGCACATTCTTAATACCATCTTATCTTTGAATATAGTGAATAATTGATAGATAAAAAATAACACTAAAATAATATTAGAGACACGGAAATATTGAACCTGTAATAAATGTCCTAGTCAGCAAAGAATTATTTGCAGTTGCTATAATTTCTAATCCCGCAGCTTTTAGCTCGGCACTGTTGTTACAAGTTACAAGTACTGAAAATATCAGTCTCGTATATGTATCATAATTATGCGAGATTTTACAATTTTTAAACAATTGAGTAAACGATAAGATCTTGTCCATACTAGTTCAATGTATGTTTACATAGAAGCCATATTAAATCCGTAATCCGAGCATAATAAATCTGCATATTGGATAAGCAGAATATTCTATGCATCAGCAATAGTAGCTCCGGCGTGTGTTGTTTACAATTTGATTTAAATTATTTCAAATTATGCGGCTAAAAAATATTTCGAAAGTGACCTTTTAATTATAGTAAACATGATTTCGCAAATATTCTTGCCAACTCTACAACCCTAAAATATTCCAATTATTACTACTCTATCATACAACAGAAAGTAAATAACCAATTACATTATTAAATAAATGACTTCAGCCAAATAAATAACCGATAGCCTTACATAACAGACATTCTATATACCTACAGTGAGTGGATGACGGGATTTATTATATTAAAAATATAATATTTTTAAATGTTGGTAATATTTCGTATTCATAAGGCCTCTTCGTAATGCAACTGGTAAACGCACTTTGATACTATGTAAATGCGCAAGATGCCACTATTTATATCGCGAAATGAAATGCACATAAAACATTTTGGATATATATATTTTAAATGACACATGATCTTTATTTAAAAATATCTAATTTTAAAATAATAATAGATATTTTAATAGAAAATGCTTAATTATTTTTTTTAACGTTAAATTTGTTGTTGACAAACTGACCAAATGCTTAACGCACATGCTTGTGTTTTTTATTATCATTTTATTATAATAAAATCCAGGGCACCAAAATCAAAAACATTCTTTAAAAATTAAAAATGAAACGATCTTTATTCTCATTCCATGGACATTTCAAAACAAAGTACAAAATATAACAAAAGTTCTAAATAATAACAAATTGTAAATTATGTCTAGTATTATAACAAAAGTTATAATATATATATTAGCTTCACGCTTATGTATGACGTATATAGCAGGGTAGGCAGGGTAGAACCTAGTGTTAATACACTTGTTTACCCACACGCCACCGAATTTAAGGACATAGCTCAATACCGCGCGGTCTCTTGTTACCTGCGTGAAAATAATTTATTACACTGAGAGTACCCAAACCATCACATTTACGGTCAGGCTACTCTCTCAAGTAATAAATGTAATAATAAAATAACTTTTATAACAGGATGAAAGCACCATCAGCGGGCCTTCTCAAACTATGGGTGTTCGAGGAAATGTCCTCAACCGTGTCACTCATCAACAAGACAAATGGAAGCGTCAAGTGAGGGAACAGAGGAGGAATATATACGATAGACACACCATGCTCAACTAGCATGGCCACAATGGTAACCGTAGCTCATTTTATCATGTGCCCTTTAAACCCTAGAATAAAATGACCTAATTCAGAAAAAAAATATTAGAAACAATTCTAAAGCAACTTTTTTGAGTTATGTCACTTTTGCACTTATAGTGTGATATGAGCTAGTTTTAACCTATATGATCCATAATATTTTATTCATATAACGAATAATCACATGTTAAAACGTAAATAATTAATATATACACATTTAAACTTAGTAAATAATATAAAAATTATTCTCTTCAAGTGTCATTTTTTAAACGTTTCTTATAAATAATTTTTATCAAATTTGAGTCAATATATAGAGAAGTATTAGAAAAGTAGAAGTATAAAAAGTATTTTTAAAGCAAACCTTTTATATCCAATAGATAGATAAAAGTAGCAGTCCATAGAAAAGTTCTATATAATAAATTATTCAAATTCATAGCCTATACTAAACTAATTTATGTATATTTATGTTCCATATAATTATGTAATGTTTGTATTTTGACGTGCTAATCAATAAATAGTATGCATAGAAACATTGGATTATTTATTTCGTCAATAATATTTGTTACATATTGTGTTTTGTTTGATAGTAAATTGATTAATAATTGTCATCGTCTCCACATTCAGTGTCATGGGGTAAGAGATTTTCTACCTGTAAAGTAATATTTAATTGTAATATTTTTAATGATACAAATTTATAATAATAGAATTTTGAAACCATGCTTTACTTTAATTAAAATTTGAAACCATTGCAATATATTTGGGTGACTTCTGACTGTGAACATGATGGTTGTGGATTCCGTGACCTCTTGGGGGAAAGAATTATTGCAGTTGGCTGCTCTGGCAAGATTGAGTGTGGCTTTGAGTTCCAAGTAAATTACAAAATTCAAGTGTTAAATAGAGTATGAAGTGAACACCAGGTTCTTTTTGCTACCCTATATTCCATTTTCCAAAATAATATTTTCACTTAAATTAATATAACATGTTAAAAACATATTTCCGGGAGTCACGTAAATAATAATTATATATTAATATTTAATCAACACTAATGGTTGTCTCTTTAATATTGTTTGAATTTGTTAGTATTATTTAAATAAATATAACAAAATTGAGGCTAGTCCTGGCGCAGGGGCACAAAGCTGACTGCAAAATCTTGAGAAAAGACTGGATGTGAGTTCAATCCCCATTGTAGGAAATTAAATATTTATTTACATTTATATTTTCATTTCTTCGCTGTGGTGTCGAGGCAAACCACGGCTTTGAGTTCCGGCACTCAACACGTAATGCCTTCAGAACTCGTCGGAAAGTGGGAAAACAGAGTGTCTTAACACTAGGTTCCCTCTATCTACCCTGCTTTGTACGGGTATATTATTTTAATAAATATACAAGACTATACTAATGGACACACAATTGTAGATATCCATAGTTGGGACACATTGACACAGGAAAAGCGTACACCATATTGGACACTATTCCCCAAGGATTCAGTCGCCAAACACCCAAATCGTCTAATATGGGTGATTTTTTTTTTATATATATATTTTTTTAATAAAAAAACAGTTAAAAGATATGAATTAAAGCTTACTTCATCCCGCCGGTACCGCATTTCTGCATAGCGCGGCTTCAGCAGCATTAAAGCTTCGAGTAGTATAAGAAACAGGTAATACCCTAGTAATAGCATCACAGACCATATCACAAAAAATACAACTACCTGATGACAAATAAAACATGGTATTTAATTTTAGTCTTTTTACGAAAGAAAGGACAAGACCTTTGTTGTGCAGCAGCACAGCACCTGATTGTAATTGCAGTGGTTTTGGGCTCAATTTCCACTCAGGACAATGAATTATTTTCATTTTCACAACCCGATAATAAAACAAGTAAAGTGTGTGGATAAAGAAGTGTAAACAGTAGGTAGGTTCTCTTAGCCCGCGCTGCTATATATAGCTAGCGTGAAGCCGAACAAAAAAGGTAAATACATAAAATTATAGTTTGTGGTTATATATTCTACTTCTATACTTTTCCATCACCATTAATTATTAATTTCATATTTATTTAAATATTTGATTTCTAAAACCTTTTTTTTCAAGACCACCAAGACAAAATCAAATAAATATTTAAAAAAATATATTTTCATGATTTTTTTCATTTATCCTTTCAAAATAATTAATTTTTCACTCTAATGAAAAGACAGCAAAACACTGAGATTGTCACTCGATATACAGTATCTCAAAAATTGAGCAGAAAATTGAGAAACAGAGCATCTTCACACTACTTTCAGTTGCTACATATGAAGTAACTAACTTCTCAACCGATTATCATGAAACTCTGTTTTTAGAGGTATTAGAAAGGACATAGAATACTTTTTATAAAAAATATATGTTATATTTTGGCTTTAATATAAAAAAAAAATTAAGCAAGCAAAAATATACTTGAGTCAATAATATACATATATATATATATATATATACAATATTAGCATTTACCATGATAATGGCTGTATTTCTAGTCTCATATTTGCATTCACATCGTGGGCAAAATAACTCAGCGTTAAATCGGACTTCATCATCAACCTTTGGAAGTATTACATTATTACAGTTACTGCAACAATTATTATGTATGAAGAGAAATTATGCAGTTTATAACTATGTATATATAGGTATATCTAACTGACTGTAAACAATGATTGTGTGATTCATCTCCACTTTGATCAAAATTGTATTTATGTTTATGCCATGTAACCTAACATTGTATAACAATAAATTTGATGTTGATTGAGTTCTAACAATATCTCGAAATTTTGGATAATGTTAATATTCAATATTTAAATAAAAATAATTTTAAAGTGGTAAAAACTTGTAAGCTTACCACATATTTGGAGGTACATAGGCAATGTAAAGCGTTCTGTGTGATTTTATTGTGCTGTTTAAAACAGACGTTGGTGTGGGACAAACACATCGACATCGATTATCCTCATACATTTGTGCCTAAGAATTTATAACATTTATTAATTTTCATCTCACAACGTAATTAGACAGTATAATATCAACAAATAGTACGAACCGTAACGCTTACAATTAGTAAAGGAATTATAAATAAAGTTCTAATAGACATTTTTGTTTCTTGAATTATTTAATATGTTAATTTGTTCAATTAAACGCTCCAAAGCTTAGTATCTAAACGAAATTATACATCAACAATATTCTAAATACGCAGTCATATGTGAAATGTCGATATCTATTAAAAAATGTTGTGTAAATATATTTAATAATACAATAAATAATTCGGAGTATGCGACGTCACAATTGATAAGAATATAGATTTATAGAACTTGACACTTGACAAGTTGACAGATACGATAAGCTATCGATCGTAATCGTAACTAGCGACCTACCCGAAGGTTCGGTTTCGGCCAAAAATCGAAGTCTTGGACATAGTTATTGTTTCGACTAGTAAATTAATTTTTAACAAAAAGAAAAAACGACTTCTAACAACGCGCTAAAAAGTGAAAAATAATTATAAAAAGATTTTATACTTTTGAAATCGGTGCCAAGTAAAATAAACAGGCTTAGTAATTTGATATTGTGGTGTAAGCCTTGATATTCAAAGCCAATTCAAAAACATACAAAATAAAAATGAAAATAGGTCACAAATAAACGCAAAATTACTTAAACATAAAAAACGCATAATTATATTGCCACTGTAGTCCACATGTGTAGACTAGACTTAATACTATAGAGAAAAAGTATTTTTTTATACATAGAGCATAAAACGTAGAGATTACTTGGATTTTTATGTTATAGTTCTACTTAGTCTATGTTTACGGCTGCTGACGGATTATGATTTGAAGTGGTAGAAGTTAAATGTGTTATTTTTGTGATGAGTGTTCGTGTTATTTTTGAGGTAATTGAAAAATAATATTTTAATTTAACTACTTAAAACCTAATTGTACTTTAAGTATTAAAGGAAGTGGTTGTGTATTAAACTCTTCGTACGTACACTGCTTAGGTGGCAATTTTTGTGTGTCAAAATTTTAGAATAATAACTTTTTCATATTAAATATATTTTATTGACTCAGTAGGCGGCAGAATAGTGTTAATTTTAATCTAAATTTACTTACAAACAATATTTTTTTCTTATATATTATAGAAAAAAATATACAAATGAATGTAACACTGTATAATTCAATGACACGACGCTTTTTATTAGCTTTTAATTAATACATTTCAGTGTTTAAATTTGCAAATTACCAAAAATAAATATGTATATAAATATAGAATTAATACATATTTCATATGCTTTGTATTTATCAATTCTACATAGCATTAAAACAAGTCAAATAAGAATAAATAATTTTACCATTACTAAATAAATGCACTTTCGGCTTTGATGAATGTAGTTTAATGAGTTTCAACATGTAACATAACCTATTAAATATATAAGTTATTTTTAACTGTACACACTAATTGATTAGATACAGTAAATAATAAAAAATATGCATTTTTCATACTCCTAACATACAATAAATTTGGCAACCAGTATCAGCTTTGTTTGGTGTTAGCCAATATATATTGGGATGTATGGGACATATATTGGGATGTTGGATAGTTACTCTACACAGTAGAGAGATAGTTCTCATCATAAAATGAGGAGATATGTGATAAAAATAATTTGTCTCACAAGTGGGAATCAAACCAACAACCACTGCTTTTATATTCAGATGCTGTGTTGCTGCACCGTAGCAGTCAACATAAATGAATTAATAACAGTTTATTGTGTATACTACATTTTTAATACATATCCATAAAATAAATAAAAATGTTTATTTTAGAATGCCAATCCAGGTGCCGCAATGGACGGACTACCTCAATTGTCCAGTGTGCTGCCGAGAATTTGGCCCCCCACCGAGGAGCCCTATCAGTCTTGGATGTGGCCATACACTTTGTGGGCATTGTCTTAAACATTTACACCGGAAGCAATGCCCTTTTGATCAGGTTACTTATATATTGTTTATATGGTATTTTTGAAGTGATTCAAGTTTACTGATGTGGTCTTTTGTTCTTTTCAATTATAGTATTAACAGATAAAATAACATTTGTTAATCAATGTCTATTTTTAATATATTAGACAGTAATCCACACGGAGCCAGACGAGTTAGTGGTAAACACGGCGTTGCTACAGCTAGCCGGTTACAGTCCGCCAGTGCAACCGTATCACCCTCCCGCCATCAAAGCCCTACCGGAACATGACAGGCAGGCTTATGATGTTATTGTGCGATGCTTGGAGCACCTCGCTATAAATCTTAAGATCTGTGGTAAGTCTTGATTGTGTTAATAGTGGATCAACTTGAGGGAATGGATTGGATTTAATATTTTTAATTTCTTTTATTTTTTTGATTTATCATAAATTGTGACTGTGACTTAAGGACAAATGAATGCGTATTTTTCTAACAATTTTGATAATAAAGTTTATCTTATGAAAGATATTCAAGGATATCAGATACCCTTTATATTTACACAGCAAAACCTAATACCACCTAGACAAGAAAACCTATTTTATTTATTTATAAGAATATGTATGAGAATATCTCATGCATCTTACAGAATTATATTACAAGTATTAAAAGACATTTCAATATTCCATACATTTTTTTTAAATAAACTAGAAAACGTGATAGAAGTCAAGTAAACGTTATTTCCAGCAACTTCCGTTGACGTCGTCTTTTCTTTAAAACGCCACTACAAATTAATTTAAAAACTCTATTCCACTTGAAAGGTCTTCCTTTTAAATATTATTTTCTGTGGGACTTCTGTAAGCTTGTATTTACTATGGCATGAAAGATTTTTATATAAATCTCTCAAAGGGAAAGCTGTGCAACTAAAAACTAATTAAAATAGGTCCTTTGAGAAAAATATGCTTGTGGTATGACAATTTTTATGAGGGATGGCTAGAATGATACAAGCTTTTAAGTTTCTTTTTTATTAATAAGGTATTAAATGTTCTGCATATTTTAAAAATATGTACCTAGTATATTTATATAGTGAACTTAATTTTTTTTAATTACCATGTATAAGACAGAGAGCCACGAGTGTTAAATCAATCTCTTTCCATATGGATGACACCCAATTGGATACATTTCGTGCTGGATGTCGGATCCTAATGCAGTCATTTATTTTAACTGACCGCCGAAAAAAAATGATATAACTTCCCTATTGGAATCGGAGGGATTCATTTTAGTGTTAGAGTTATATTACTTGCAGGCTTGATGGAACAAAACTCCTTCGGGAGAGATTTGAACATCTAGCTATGTGTCCAGCAACGATCGCTGGACATGTAAGCGTAGGAATGGAAAAGTATTTTACTTTAAATAATAATTATTTATAATATCGTTGAAGAAAATATTCTTCGACGTAGTTTCTGTTAGAGCCTAGTACAAATCCAAATCAATTAGGAATATTTTTATCTAAAGAGTGTAACAGATTGTAGCTTTATTTTTAAATAAATAAAAAATACAAATTACAAATTATTTTCTTGTCGATCTTAATGAATGCTTCGTATTTCTCGATTTATTTTACCAATTGCAAGTCCAATTAGTAATTCGTAAAAAAAATCATGATTAAAGGTCGTTCCTGAATAATATTCAATAATTGAAAATGACTATTGAAATATTGTATGCAAAATGTTTGAGATGGGTAAAAGTAGCACGTGTATCGCGTCGTGGCGCTGTGGGACCTCGTCCGAATGTACACGCGGTGGTTTCTCCTCTCTGGTAAGACAAGCGACATGGAGTTCTGCCACTCAATATCTCGAATTCGGGTGGAACTCGAGAACAGACTGAACAGGGTACGCTGTTTCTGTCTGCGCTGTTATTTCAGGGATACAGCATAAGGCTGAAAAAAAAAGGTTAGGTGTATAACATGGTGTGATATGACTCTCTGATCACATATTTAAACATAAAATTCTATCTATTATTATAGAGATATTACGGTATGAAAATTAAAGATGTAGAGGGTTATTTACAAATACAATCTTTCTTTCTTTTTTTTTTTTTTTTTNGCCGGCCTTTGAAGTGGAGATAGACGCGCTTCTTGAAGGCACCCATATCGTACCGACCTGGAAACACTGACGCGGGTAGGCCATTCCACAGTTCGGTGGCGCGTGGAAGGAAATTTCTACGAAACCGCACAGTAGTGGAGTGCCACATATCCAGATGGTGTGGATGATATTTAAGTTTGTGACGTGCTGTGCGGTTAGAAAATTCGGCGGCAGGTAACAGGTCAAACAGTTCCTCAGAACACTCACCATGATAAATGCGATAGAGAACGCACAGCGAGGAGACGTCTCTACGCAGAGCCAAAGTGTCAAGCCTTTCACAGCTTACTGGGTCCTTAATGATTCGAACAGCTCTACGTTGTATGCGATCAAATGGGTCAAGCTGATACTGGGGTGCACCAGCCCAGAGATGAGAACAGTACTCCATGTGTGGCCGAACCTGGGCCCTATATAGGGCCAATCGGTGTTTTGGCGTGAAGTACCGTCTCGCTCTATTGATGACCCCCAGTTTCTTCGAGGCCAACTTGGCCTTGCTTTCCAGATGATCGCGATACTGGCAGTCATTCGAAACATTAAGGCCCAATATGCTGATACTGGGCGCGGCTGAAAGGGGAGTGTTCTGAAAGACTGGCGATACGATAAATGGGGTTTTTTTAGTGGTTAACGCGCAAACCTGTGTCTTTAGGGGGTTAAATTGGACCAGGTTCTTTTCACCTTTTCACTTTTCACAATCATAAAGAATTTGTTTCCTCTGTCTGGTAAGACATGATATACTGTTAAAAATAAACGTAAACTTTGCACATTTGCTTGCTTGGACTTTATGATATAAAGTAGTAAAAAATTGAATCTCTCATCTAAGTCGTTTTTAAACGGTTTTATTTAGCTTACCCCGTTTGTTTGTGCGTTGTCTTTCACGCTCTCGGTAACGAAAGCGGCTGCAAATTCATATACATATACATATTACATGCTCCGCACCACACAGCGACTTTGAACCAGGTTTCTATAACCAAGTAACAATATTAACTTTACACGTCACCCAATTCATAAAGCCTTGTGGCGATATCCTAGTTGTGTTTTATCCTGTTATATTGGACTCGATAGCATAATCGAATTTCCGCCGATTTTAGACCAACGTGCAGTTTTAACTTCGTTTTTCGTAAGCTTTGATGGCCTATTCGATATTTGCATTGGTTATTTTATATATTTCATGGTGTATTTGGTGGTGATGGCTGGATATATATTAGTGGGAGTGAACGTTGAGTCCTGTCTCTCAACATGTAATGCCTCCAGAATTCGGCGGAAAGTTGGCAACGGAGTATCTTAACACTAGGTTCCCTCTGCCTACCCTGCTTTGGTGCATGATACAGCGTGAAGCTGATTTGATTTATTTGATGAATGTAAAAATATAGATATTACTCAAATCGCGGTTGCACCACACAACCTTCCTTTAATGTGAGACTCATTTTCTATAAACTTTAAAATATTTAAGGAATAGATGTATACAAAAAATAAAAACTAGTACTTTTATTGATTTTAAAACTTTTTTATTTGAAATCCATGGCAAAGTTATAACAGCTTTATTGAAACGGAAAGTTTTAATAGATAATAGTCAATTTATAATTGGTTTTAAAGCAGTGAATAATGTTAGACGATGACGCAATATTTATTAATTGAGGATGTTGTTAGTGTTTAAATTTATATAAAATATTTGTAAACAATGTGGCGCAATGGAATGATATCTGTCTTTACTTGTGGTGGTCGTAGGTTCGATCCCCGCTATTGAAGAATGGTATTTTAGTTATTTTAGTTATTTTAACGTCGTTTCCCGCCACTAAATACCGTGATGAAGAACCGAGTGTCTTAACACTAGGCTATACCTACTCTGCTAAATTGTACAGAAGCGTGAAGCTAAATTTATACATAATTATCTACTATCGTGTTCACTAGCACGAGCTTAATCGATATTTTATGCTTTTATTTTGTTTTCACACAGCAAGCAACAGTTCGGCTGGCAATCGTCTATCGAGACCTATGCAACGTAAGTTGGTGACACTGCTACAGTGTGCTATAACAGACGAGGAGGGCAGAGGGCGGGCGGCGAGGGCGGCGCGGTCGTTGGGCGAGAGGACCGTCACTGAGCTCATATTGCAACATCAGGTTAGTTCCCACTGCATTCACCACTTTGCGACTCTTGTTCCTAATTCATTCAATCCCGAGTGGGAATCGACCCCCCCCCCCCACACACACAAACGAACAAGCGTCGCGTTTGCACTCACATGTTGCAGCTCTTTTTTTATTTTTTAACATTTTATTATTTATCCCTTTTCAGCTAAAGATTGTATAGTATTTTTATTTCATAGTAGTCTGGTTTAGAGATATTGCTTAGAACGGTTGTAAGTGATTAAAATATTTAAGAACTGTTATGCTAAAACTGGAATTATAGGTACGGCGTCGTCTACCGCCACTCCCGCAATGCCTGTATTCGCGATACAGCGTTAGGCTATAAAAAAATTAAAATGACTATTCAAGCTATGGTAGTGTGTGTAATGTTTTTTTTCACACACGGTCTGACCGCATACGCAACACATTCATTCAAGATAGTCTTGGGGTCCGTGACGTAGCGGATAAACTATAAGAGCGCCGCATGAGATGGTTTGGCCACGTTACGCGCCGGCCTAAGAACTATGTCGGATGCAAGTGCCTTGCTATATCAGTTCCTGGAGTGAGACCTCTCGGACGCCCAAGGAAGCGCTGGTTGGATGTCGTGATGCAGGACATGAGAGCCAATGATCTAACCACCGTGGACGCACCGTGGACGCTTTATCCCGCTCACAGCAGGGTAGGCAGAGGGAACCTAGAGTTGAGACCTTCCTTTCTCACTTTCCGCCGAATTTTTCGAGGCATTACATATTGAGTGGCGGAACTCAACGCCAACGCAAGCGAAGAAATAAAAATACTAATAAATAATAATTGATTCCCTCGACTTGGGATCGAACCCGACGTGTTTATATTATGTATATTATAACAGTAAGTAGGCATTCACTGTGGACATATCGGGTTGTTAAGGATTGTAATACAGTAATTCGTACATAAACATATTGAATTTGATGCCATCGTGACGCATTTATAAGCGCGTTTCTATAAATGATATTACAACTGATAATGCAATAAAATAAATTTTAAAGTTTTGAGTTCAAAATTTAGAACGGAATAAACAAATTAAATTTATGATTTATTTAAAATAAATTTTACTTCTATCATTTATACACTAAATAAAAGATTGCGTACAAATACGGCTTAAAAATATGGCACCAGTCAATATAAACAGAAATTCAATATATATTACACACAGACTTATGATATAAGATCATTTGAATAAAATCCAACCTTATAACAGTGTGTTAAGGCTTAGTTTCGTATAGCGCGTAGTGGATATATAACATTTTATCCCTAATCTATCTATCAAAATTTTGTTTCAACCCTCTGCAATTGACGCGCTTTTCCCAAAGACACCGCGAAATATAAAGCTCGGCTCATTACCACTGATTTTCAAATTTAAGCACCGCGGCTTTCGGTAGGTAGGCACCTTATCGTAATGAGCTTACGCGTCGGACAGTGTGTGAGAAGTGGTCGCGGGGAGCCCACGTGTGCTTAGAGGGAGAAAAGTATTCACGAGACTGCCACGTCAACGTTTGATACTAGACTACCTTCTCAGTAAAATGGTTATATTTTCTCTATTTTAGATTATTTCCCGTTATTTAAAAATTTAATTTACATATATATATATTTATGCTAATATTAAAAATATAAAATTTTGCTTCTAAAGAATAGTCAAATCCTAACAAAGACTTTTTATTGAACACATATATTTTTTTACCTTTGTTTTTCTTTAACTTGTATTATATTATTATTTACTAAATACTTCAAGTAGCCATAAATCCTGAAAATAGAAAATTATTTTCAGGTGTTTATGTCCAGTTTAGAATTCATCTAAATAATCTATTGCAAAAGTAAATTATCCCGGTATCCTGGTTTTTCGGGCAAGGATATCAGGTTTCTGATATGAAAATATTGTTATACAATCTACACAACAAATGGGAAAAAAATCTAGCAAATCGAATGACAAAAATTTGACGCCGCTTGCAAACACAGCGTAAAAATATATATTCTTACATAGATTAATAGATAGATGATGTACCGTCGTGGTTCAGCTGCACAACATCTGACTAAACGCGACCGTTGTGGATTCGATTCCCACGTAACAAGACAAAGCGCGGTGTCGCACAAATTGGGAAACGGAGGTCTTAACATAAGGTTCCCTATGCCTAACGATTTTTAAAAATAAATAGGCACAATTTATAGATACTTACATAAAAATGTAATTCTTTTATTTGCTTTTCTATAAACGATAGAATGAATAATTGACTAGTTACATCTATAACTTTTGTTCCTAGAACCCCCAGCAGCTCAGTGCTAACCTGTGGGCGGCGGTTCGCGCTCGCGGCTGCCAGTTCTTAGGCCCGGCGATGCAGGAGGAGGTATTGAAACTTGTGCTTTTAGCGTTGGAGGATGGTTCCGCACTTTCTAGAAAGGTGAGTTTGTTATGTGGTGTGTAGGTTAGTTAAAGAATTGTTTTTCCATTTATATGTAATTAATAACTATACAATAAAATGGCTCAGCCTCTCGGCCTCACCTTTGTTTGCAAACGGCGTCAAATTTTTGTCATTTGATTTGCTATAATAAAGATATATGAGATAAACTATAATACAAATCAATGTAATAGAACCCAAAACAATGATTTTTAAGATTTAAATGTTTATCTCAGAAACTTTGTAATTGATTTAAATGTTTCTTTTATTATTGTATTTTAATGTGCTTCCTTTAATATTTAGTATTTGTTTTATTTCAATCAGTTAGTAAATGAAAAAAATAAATTATATATAAAATAAATTTAAAATATAGAAACTACTTACTTACATAGTTATTAGTTGCTTATTACTGCTTATCAATGTTCGTTTATGTTGATGTATGATGTATTGATACTTATGTGTCAGCTGGAAAGCGTCTTTATCCTTTTTAATTAAATAGTTATAATAAGAGTTCACAGAATTAGAAGATTAGATTTTAATGTGTTTAATATATTTTCAGGTGTTGGTGATGTTTGTTGTCCAAAGATTAGAGCCACACTTCCCGCATGCTTCCAAAACTAGTATAGGCCACGTCGTCCAGCTTCTTTATAGGGCTTCTTGTTTTAAGGTAATTTCAACAAAAATCTGACAATGTTTCTACTTTCGATAAATATCTCTACGGGTGTGGATTTGATTCCAAATCTTTTGTCGGCTCTACGATTTCGGAAAAAGCGAGATGCTATACTTTAATTGTGAACATAAAAAGTTTCTTTTATAAAAGATTTTTTTACTTTGAAACTTTTTAGTGGGACAGGCAGAGGTACACTGGGAACCTAGTATTAAGGCTCCCTGATTCCATTAAGACACTTCCGTTCCTCACTTTCCACAGACATTGCATGTTTATTGGTGGAACTCAACCCCATGCTTTGTCTCGTTACCAGATCTACAAAATGAAAATATTAAATATTTTATTTCTCGAGTGGGCCTCGAAACTATTTCGTTTAAAGTCGCACGCTTGTGCCCCACGCGCTTTGACTGAAACTATATTGAAAGTTAGAAATTCCAATTCCTTCCAGGTTTCAAAACGCGAATGCGACTCCTCCCTAATGCAACTCAAAGAAGAATTCCGTACCTATGAGTCGCTGCGTCGTGAGCACGACGCCCAAATAGTACAAATAGCAACCGAGGCCGGTCTCAGGATAGCTCCGGACCAGTGGAGTGCACTTCTGTACGGAGACACAGCCCATAAGAGTCATATGCAGAGCATTATAGATAAGCTGCAAACGCCACAGTCTTTTGCGCAGTCGGTTCAAGAGTTGTTCATAGCGTTGGAGAGGATGGGTGACCCTGCTCAGCTGGTGGTGATGAACATCCATTTGGATAGATTGGCCAATATTGATACTAATCCAGGTTAGTAGAAATCTAATTTGTTACTACAGCTAATTGGTTAATTGTGGTGATATAGGATTTTGAAGGAGTTGCGGCTTGGGGGTTGCAAGTTATTCACTTTGCGGATGGTTCAGGAGAAACCAGAAATCTAAATGCGAATAATTCTAAATGCGAATGGGGCCCTTACTAAAAGTTAGCTTTCATGCAGGAAAGAATTTCCTCTAGGAAGATAGTATTGTAAAAAGACACTTGACGCTTGATATATTTTCGTTTATATTAGTTTTCGTTTATTATATTAATTTCGCGGCGTTGAATTCCGCCACTTGAATATTAGGCGGTGCGTTGAAAACGGATAGTTCTGGCAATTGGTTCCCTCTACCCACTCTGTTCTATTCAAAGTTCAATACTATTTAAAGTTTTAAAAGCTTTTTATTTGAGTTGTTATATTTCGTTCATACAACAAAGCTTTTATTTATTAATTAAATTATGAAGTGTGTGGCGGAACTCAACGCAGCGAAATCGACACCGGTAATGAAAATATTTCATTATCTCACGTGGGAAATCGAATCCCTAACCCGTCAAGTTAACAACAATAATGAAACTGTTTCTTTTCAGATGCAAAAAGTCCAACGTGGCAGCAGCTAGCTGAAATAATAACGTCCATCAAAGAAGTGGTCACCGGCCTCATACATTATTTGCAACTGCAGGCTTCTGGTCGGGATTCGAATCACAATCAGAAATATTTACAAGAAAGATGTATCGAAGCTTCTACAAGTAAATATTACATTTTTTTGATTAAGATTGCTATTATAAATGTATTCCTAGGCCAGCCCTTGCTTCGGGTGGGACTCAATAATACAAGACTGCCATGTTTAGGGACGTCGTTATCAGATCTAACTTCCCTAGAAGCAATACATGCACATACAGTTGTTATTTTTATATCCTAATAATTAAGTAATTAATCGAATAATAGTGTCAATATAGAGCAGATGTGTTCTTAGGCCAGCCCTCGCCGCAAAGTGGGACGCAGCAGTACAAAACCGCAATGTGTAGAGACGCCGTGGCCACGTCCTACTGCCCCAGAGGCAATACATGCACTTTCGCGCACTTTGAAGAGGAATTGGAAAGGTGAGGGGCATAAGCTTATGACAGTAAATATGAGAGATTGTGGGTTTGATTCCCACTCAAAAAAATGAAATATTTGATAATTTCATTTCTTTACGCGCAATACCTCTAAAGTCAGGTGGAAAGTGGGAAGCGGTGTGTCTTAACACTCCGCTTCCCACTTCTCAATCACGCAGAAGCGAGAGACGCTTTCCCACTTCTCAATCACACTCAATCACGCAGATGGATCACCCTCTGCCTTCCCTGGTATGTGTGGAATACAGCGTGAAGCTGATAAAAAATGTTATTTAATGATGTTGGTTTTTGTGTGTATATTGTTATTTTTTTCCGCGATTTTGCGATCTCACCTAAAATGAAGTTAGCTAAGTTTTTGTGTGTTTCCGTTTTATCAACATTTAGGCTATGCCGAAGTTTATTAATAATTATTACTATATAGTTTTTATGTATCATCCTTTTCAAGTATTTATATTTAATATTTTAGAATACTCGCAATTGTTTCATGTGTCTTATTTTTTTATTTACTTAATAGTTCTTAGTGACATATGCAAAGCGATATTTTCTATATTTTGTATGCTATATATATTTGTTGCTACCTTCGGCAATATTGGCTTGCGCGAACTCTTATTTCATATATCATGTAATGCTAGTTTTATCATTAATTATATATTTTTAAGTGAAATGTTGTCGATTATATTTAAATTTATTTTTATTATTCCACTCTGGTAAAACAAAGCTCGGTGCTGAGTTCCGCCACTGTTCTTATATGTCTCAATTATACGTATATAATGTAACGCAGAAAGTGGAGTGATAATTGTTACTAGGTTGATGGCTGCGTGATGATAAATAAATAATAAAAAAAATATTATTAGTGGGGAACGGAGTATTATAAAACAATAATAATTAATGCTTTATGAAGCAATAATAATTAATGTTTGCAGTACGAATGCGTTTCACGATATAACGCGATGCGGAGTGCTTATAAAATATTTCTGTTTTATTTTGTAATATAATATATTAATATATTTTTATGTACGAATTCTATACTCCTTTCAGATACAGAGCCTTGCCCAATTCGAGTCAACCGATAAACGGAAACTACAGCTTCATGCCAATGCCCATACAGCCTATATTACCTCAAATGTATCAACGGTTCTCGATACCGCCGCCTCACACTCATTTGGATAATTTTAGTGTGCCACGTGAGTTTTTATTATATTTATAAAAAGCGAACCGCGCGCGGCTTTGTTCGCTAATATTCTCATCTGAATAAATTTCCTGATCTAATAACATTATCATTTTAAAGACAATACCCATACATGGAAAAAAAAAATTCGGTCAATTCAATAAAACTTGTTTTGTAGCAATATTGTCGCTTGTAATTCTTCATATTGACATAACTTTTTTATTATATGAACCAATTGAAATAAAATAAACACTAAATAGAGGAAAGGAAAGCTTAAGGAAAGTTTCACAAAATATAATATTGAAAACTACAAAGCAACAAAGCCGTTTCTGACATAAGCGTGAACAAACGCACAGACAAACAGATAAAAATAAAAATGTTTTAGGTTCTATTACACTAACAAATGCCCCCAATAATAGATTGGATGATCGATAGATGCGATGAGTTACAGTTTTATTATGTGTATAGATATTTATAGACTTTTTAGTAATAAGTCAATAACGCATAGCGATTAAGTATTAACGTAACAATTTTGGGTTCGATTCCTATTCAGGGGAAGGAATTATTTTCATTTCGTCGCTCTGTTGAATAGACATAGCGCCGCGTTAAATTTGGTCACTCAACACAAAATGTCAAAATTGTAAAAACAGTGTCTTAACAACCACTTGGATCCTTCTGTCTACCCTGCTGTGATCGGAATACAAAGCTTCTTGTAAGTACTGTAAAGTAATTTATTCAAATTTGAATTTAATGTTTCATACAATGATTAGGTACAAGTCTAACTTAAAACATTTATATTCTATTTTTTTTTTATAAAAATAAAATTTAATATTGCTATTATAAACTTTACCCTGTATCCCGTTGTTTCCCGAGATAATCAAAATATGTAATATTTTCATTTCTTCGCACTAATAAACGGGTAAAGCGTGGCGTTAAATTACGCCACTCAACACGCAATGCCAGCAGAATTCGGCAGAATGTGGGAAAGGGTGTTAATGGGAACAAAGTGTCGTAACACCTACCCTGCTATGTGCAGGATACAACGTGAAGCTAAACAAACGTTATTTTGTGTAAAAGCCTATATTTATTTATTTCGTTTGCTATCAGCCATTCAACAAATAGCAACTCAACCAATGGCTCAGGACTTACTCGCTGCACCAAACACGGAGTTTAGATCTGAAAATCCACGAACAGAATGTATTCAGCCTACGTATGTATATTTATTATGTTTATTTGTATATAAAAACACTTGTAATGGTTGTACTTATATTAAGAAGAATATATTTTACAATTTAAATAATCTTTAATTATGAATATAAACCTGTGATTTTTTTGTTAAATTAATGAATAATGATTAATTTTTTTACGCAAAATAACTATAAAACATAAATGAAAATTACAAAATAATATATAATGATAAACAATAAGCAATAATTCTAATATTTTCGCCAGGAACTACGCATCAGCTATAATGCACAACCAACAACCAATTACAATGAGTCAAAATGGCGGCGTAATGATACCTCTACCAGACCGTCCGTTCTACGGCCGTCTCAACATGGTGACCATACGTGATGAACCCGCCAATAATATACAATTCCCAAGACCTGACTTCGTAAGCCCTGTGTTTCAGGGGCCTAATAATTCTGGTCCAGGACCTGGACCTATAAGTAATTTTCAAAATCAAGATAATATGGCCGCCATTCCGAATATATTTGTGCCGGTACACCACGATACGACGAGGAATATTAGTCCGTATTCTTTTGATGATCGTGAGTTTAAATATATTTATGTTTAATTATATTTTTTGTGCTTAGTTTTACTTTAGTGTCGTGGTAGAAAAGAAATTCACCGTTTGTACTTGATGTAAAAATAAAAAAAAAGTCTTAACAACTCTAGATTTGGATATACTTATAATCAGCTTTACGCTGTATCCCGCATACATCAGGGTAGGCAGAGGTAATCTAGTGGAAAAACACTCCGTTGCCTACTTTTTCCCGTTTTTTTTGGGGGGGCATTGCGTGTTGAGCGGCATAACTTAACGCCGGGCGTTTGCCAGAGTCGAAAAATGAAAATATTAATAAATAATTAATTCCCTCGAGTGGGAATCGAACCCACAACCGTCGTGTTACAGTCACACCATTGTGCTCCTGAGCCTCGACGGCCTCATACGTCATGTATACGGCCACATATGTCAAATATATATGCACATATAGTGCCTAGACTCACTCTTAATTGAAAATAGAAAATAAAAAATTGAAGTTCTTATTATTTTTTTTTAGTTATACATATTATGATAAAAATAGAACAATGAAGTGAAAATCACATATCTAATATAAATCACACATGTATCTGTCGTGTTTTAATAATTATAACACTTATTTTATTATTAAAAATAGTATATTAATAGTGTTCTTAATAATAATATAAATAATACAGGTGTTATTCCGAAACACTTACATCAAGCCCTGAAAACCATAGATATACCTGATAACATACTACACCGTGCAAAAATGTGCCATATTAAACACTTACCAAATTGTCAGAAAGTTTCTTAAATTAATATTACATAGTGAAGTACCCTTGGCTTCGGCCCGCCGACTTCACTTACAATACCAAAACTTTACCAAAGTTTTTTTTAAAGTAGAATGAACGTATAAATAATATTATTTCAGCAATACCTTCAGAATTACTACCAGACTATAGAGTGAAGGCGCCCGGCTTCGCTCCCGTAGTCCGAGAGCGTCGTATCGAACCGTCTTGGCCTCCTGCTAATAATGTTAGTATTTTTATATTATTTTTTTTAGTTTACTTTTATTTTGAATATTTAATAAATATACATATGTAAAAAAAATATTGGTATACAAACAGTATTTTCAGTTATTATTTGTATTAATATATTTTTTCAGATATTGAAAATGCTATAAAAATGTTGTAAAAAATTGTATTTTTCTTTTCGATTTTTTTTCTTATAAAATGTATCTTATTTATATTAATAAAACACATAAGTAATAAAAACCAATTAATACATATTTATATATTTTTTTGATATTCTTTATACAAATAGACTATTATTATAAGCACTTTTGAATCGTCGAATGAACATATGAACAAAAAGCTACCACCGATTCGGAAAGCAGTTCTGCTGAGAAGAGCTGGCAAAAAAACACAACAGTTGCTCTTTTCAAAGTCAATGGTACAATTTATTACATTAGCTGGCAACTATCCTGCATTACATTCAATATATATATTTTAAATTTTTGTAGCGGCAAACTAAGAATACACTGCGAAATTTTTTTATATACACGTATACTCAGACCCATAAAAGATTTATTAACTTTTTCGAGGCGAAAACTTGGCGTAACAATCTTATCTTTATGTCTCGTTCCTATCGTATGGCTATCACTATTTTTACTGTGACAATGTATATTTTACCGGGCAAAGACAATATTATAATATACAAATTGGGAAGCAACTGTAATAATACCTGCATCTTTGAAAACATCTCGCAGAGAATCTCGCGCTCATAGGTTATAAATATATCTCACGGCTCTTTTTTGAAGAATAAATATTGAATTTATGTCTGACCTGACACTGCCCCATAGCAGCATTTCATAAGATAAAATACTATGAAAATAGCTATGGTAGACTAGTCGGGCAGTTTCAACGTCCGTCATTTGTCTTACTTTTTTAATTCCAACGCGGTAGAGCTGTGTTTATCCACAAGTGCTTCCAGATGAGTGTTCTACTGGAGTTTGGAATCTATAGTTACACCTAAGAAAATAGCTGATTCCGACAAATTGAAAGCTTCTCCTTTATTTTGTAGACTAAAAATTATATTATTTTAACATTTTGTAAACTAAACTCAATACATTTAGTTTTTTTAGCATTTAACATGTGGGAAGGGACGTAACTAACTATAAATATGAGTTTTGTGTAGTAAGATATGTGTGGGTATATAAAAAATTAAGAAACAAATACCTTAAAAAAATAAACCTTAAAAAAAAATTCTATAACCCGTGGAGGGTTATAGAAATTTTTAAAAAATCATTCCTTTAGCACACTGACAAACGATAGCTCACGGCGGTTGCACAGTTATACGTTCGTATTCTTCTTCTTATTTTATACACAAATGACACTTAATGAGTTTATTTTACAAAATATACAGTAAATTATATATTTTAATACTATTAAATACATATTTTATAATTAAAATTACGGAGCTACTCATTTGACATGTTGGCCATGTAGGCCAGTGTTGCCAGCCAACTTGTATTCTATCTTTTTGGTTTACATTTATTTTCATATATTGTTTTGTCTTAGGTTTTTAATTTTGACTCCATAAGAAGCTCATTGCCACACGGTCCGTCTACAACTGAAGATGTAAGTATATAGATGATTTGTATAAAATATAGAACTTAACATATTTTTACACATTTTCTTCATAAATATTTTTCTTTCCTGATTGTAGAATAACACTTTAAAAATGTTAAAAAAAGAAGTTTAGGATTAATTATTGTTTCTTTACTTATTATCTATATTGATATATTGTATTTTTTATCAGATATTCACAGTGCCGAGTGACAGGCGCGTGGTGGGGGCAGATCGTCTGGCTGTAGATAGATTAACCACTGTAGCCTCAGATTTAGCAAATAGAGCTGACGATGTAAGTACTTATTTAATTTTAACTTATTTTAATTTTATTCTAAAAAAATGAAGTTAACCCTCGGGAGGGTTAACCAAATATTTTTCTAGAATTTTCTAATAATCAATTTTTATTAATTTTAGTTAAATATCTGTACTAATTTCATAAAACTGAAGAGTTTGTTTAGTTGAACGCGCTCTTCTGAATAACTACTTGTCCAATTGAAAAATTCTTCTTGTGTCAAATAGATAGATAGATGGGCTATCGAGGAAGATTATAGACTATATTTGTCACGCCACAATTAATAAATAGTTGGGAAGTAATAAAAAAAAATGTTGTGAAAATGCAAAAGCTTAGCACTTTAGTTATTTCCATTTAATTTGTCAAATCTGGTAGTGCTGGTGAAGCAATAGGTGTAAGGAATTCGGCGGTAAGTGGGGTACGGAAATGTCTTAATGTCAACAGAGTGTCTTAACACAAGGTGTCCAGGCTTCATCTGCCTCAAAATATTTAATGTTTCAATTCCACAAGTGGGGATTGAATTCACAACCGTCGCGTTGACAGTCTTGTGCTCCTGCACCGCGAGGGCATCTGTAATGTAATATTAGTTGAATAAAATATAAATGCATAGTACTTTATTTAATTATTTTTATTATCTGTTTCCATAGCAGGAGCTAGAAGAAGAGCTCCAGGCTTTAGAAAGACGTATAGACACTGAATTCAAGAGTACAGATTAAATAATATCAAAGGTACCACTTGACACCTAATCTTAAATATATATTATTTGATTACTTGGGTGATCATTGCCAACGGTTTAAAGTATTAATTATACTGGCTTCTATAAGATCTTAACAGATACATGCATGCGTACAGAAGTAATCGGCATTCGTGAAGTACTATCGTATATTTCGTCAGTAAATCATACCAAATTTGTCATCTTTTCTGACTCCAAGACATTGCATATATGTAGTTAATATTTTAAAATTAATTCATGAGTTTTACAAAGGATTCCTTCACACGTTTCCATTTTAGGTAATGAAATTGCTGACACACTGGCCAAAGAAGGAATTACGGTTGGTCTTCCAATGGATCTATTGAACAGGTATTTCCTGATTGTGTTTATTTAAATTAAATATATATATATATTAGAAATATATAATATAATACTAAATTATATTTTTGCATCACTCTTATGCATAATATGTAAAACATTTTACATACAGAATAACACTATATTTATACAATTGTTCTCGAACTTGTAAATTGGTTTTTAAGTACACCAAAACTTATGTTTAGTTTTATGTTTTATTTTAGTTTTACTATGGATTAATTGAAATCGATAATTTAAATCAAATTGAAATGTGAATGTATCTTTCATTTTTTTTAAATCAATCAACTAATAATAGTTGATTAAATAATAATAGTTAAAATGTCCATAAGGACATTTTTATGATATTCCATGGACATTTTTATGATATGACTTACAGCTAAACAAAGTTATAAATCTAAAAAATATCAATAAATTTAATTAATTTATTTAGTTTTTAATATTATGATGGTGTGATAAGAACCTGAGTGTATAGTGGACATAGTCTAGTTGTCATGTAAAAAAAGGTTTCAGATTATATATAACATTATTTCATTATATGTACAAAATATATTTATTGACACGTATTTTATAGCTACAGCTTGATTGAATATTCGCATAATATATAGTATATTTGACATATATTATATAATAGGCCGTTGCGGCGCAGTGGGAGAACGTTTGACTGTAAACGCGGTGGTTTGGGTTGGGTTGGCGAAATCCCGCTCGGCGTTGAATTCCGACACAATGTCTCAAATTGGGTGGTGCCTGGTGGTAAAGGGTACCTTAACACTAGGTTCATTCACTAGGTCACCTGATACATTATGAAGCTAAATAATATGTATATAACATGTTATATATATTTATGTATATAACTGACTTGTGTATTTTATGTTGGCAAGCTTTGTACAATGAGGATAGTTGTTTTTTCCGTTATTTATAACAAATTTAACATTAAAATATTTATTATTTTATTATCATACAGTCATTATTGGTCAATTTTTGATTAAATCGTTAACAGACACAATCAATGGTCAGTCATTGCATTAATAAATATAAAAAGATAAATATAGAAGGATAATTAAGCTTTTTTTTATAATTGACAAAATTATAAATAATAAAAGCTTACTTTATTTTTTATTTTCCAAAGAACGAACAGCTGTAGCTTGTTTATATCGTGTCACATTAATATGCCAAAATATTATTAATATATCTTCCACTAAAAGACTAAAACAGTTTATGACTGAGTGTAGTCAAAGAGATTCATAATTTTGTACTTCTATTAAAAAAACAAGAAATAAAAATATTCACAATTATTTAATTTTTCCCAACAATAGTTATAATAAATAGTATTGAAAACCTAGTATCATTGCTCACTATTAAATAGAATTTGCCAAAAAAAATATAAGTCGTTTAGTTCAATTATACCCTTCATGTTTTTTTATGTAATAGTATAAATGTATGTATGTAGGATGATAGGAAATGAAAAATATTTCTTACAATTATTTTTATTTTGAATGTAATTAGTAATGCTTTCATTTTCTCGCTCTGGGAAAGAGGCAAACACGGCGTTGAGTTCCGCCACTTAACAAGCGGTGCCTCCAGAATCCTATTTTCTATCATCCATATATGCATACAAATGACGTGTAAACTTGTATGTAGTGTACTAAATACGACATTGTGATAACGTAGAATGAAAGGGGTTCGAATTTCTGCCTTAATAAAGTTACAATCCGTACTAACTATAGGTACTTAGATACGATCGCACTGAATAAATGCAAATATATATAATTTTAATTTGAATTGAATATTTATATTGCTGTTTTGAATTAACAAATTTATTATAGAAAATATAATTTATTATTTTACAACTTAAAGGTATACTATAGTATAGAAAACAAGACTATAGTAGTATAAGTATAGCTTTCTGAAATATGAAATAGTTCTCTAGAAAACTGATTGTTAACAAAACAGCTATATAAATATATGTATATAAATAAATATTCATAATTAACTTACAAAATGGCCTTAATTTTTTATATCTCCAAAGGTATATGGTATCTCTATATCTTCTTTGACTTAACTAATCATCTCTTTAAATTTATTAAAATTTGTATATCGAAAACAAAAGGTACTAAAATATTTTTCTTATTATATTATAAATTATAATATAACGTTAATTTCGTTTATACATTTTATTTATCGATATCTTCAATAAAAAAACACAAGACTTTTAAATTTCATTAGTTTATGTGAAATTGAATGGTTTAAACGCGAAAAGTTGAGATTTAGTGTTATCTATCATTCGATGCAACAATGACGTATTTGCAGTTTTTTTAATATATCGCTGGAGACGCAATTAAAACTAGTAAATAGTATTTTTGCATACATTGACATATTTGACTTATTTAAAAAAAAGTGAATTATGTCATTGATGCGCAAAAACATATATTTTTAAACTAGTTGTCATTCGAAAACAATTAATGGAATCGTATTGTAAGGAACGATGCGTTTAGTTAGTCTTGCCGTCCAATATATGACTGTCCTTTGAAATGAGAATTATCTATAAATAAAGAATTCGTTTTACTGTTTCTTTTCTTAGATTGAAATCATTCGACGCCATTTTGTTTTTGTTTGTGTTCGGGACGATGCATGACTTAATGTGGAATTAATTGAGGACTCCCCATCCGTTTGGTGTATATCTATATTTATTTTATAATATTTTAATTTCTTCGTAAAATCATTATAGCGTTCAGCGTTCAATGTATATATTTAATATGTGTGTAGAAAATTTATAAAAAAAATAACAGACTGTGAATAAAGTATAGACCTCGTGTGTATAACTGCCCTTAGAGTAGTATAGCGTTAATAGGTATCGGCCTAAGAAACACTTCTATTTAATAATAATAATAATTTTTAGTATAAACAAATCATATTCTCTCCGTAATAAAATATGTTCTTTTTACTTAACAATCCCAAAAACTTAAAGATTTGTAATTAAACTACAATATTTACCTGACTTGACATTTTATTAATTTGAGTTTGACTTGACACTTATTAGTCGTTCAGATAATTTAATTCGAATTATTGGTTTCTTTTTTATTGAAAACATTATTTGCTTATTTCTTTATGTTTGAAATATTGGTTGTTTGCTTGACTTCCTTACATACTTGCTTTGAAAAAAAAATCAGCTGTATCCAGCACACAGCAGGGTAGGCAGAGGGAATCTAGTGTTAAGACACTCCGTTCGTCACTTTCTGCCTAATTCTGGAGGCATTGCGTGTTGAGTGGCAGAATTGAACGCCGCGCTTTTCCTCGACACCGGAGCGAAGAAATGGAAATATAAACGTAAATATATACTTCCTCGAGTGGGGAATGAACCCACAACCGTCGCGTTACGGACACAGTCTTGTGCACGACGGCCTCAATTGCTTGTGGCTTGCTTTGTTTACGCTTTTTTTAATATATTATGAATATTTTTTGCTTATTAATTTTAGTTATAATACTTATTACGTTTTATACTGAATTGTTATTTTCTTAAACGCTTACCTTCCATGTTTTGCTAAGTAACTTTGAATTTAACTTGACAAAAATGTCAATTTTTTCTTAAAATTTTTCCGTTTCAAAAGATATTATAGTGAGAATAAAAAATTAAATGCTAAAAAAACTTTTAAAATCCGTCTGATCTTAAACTGAACATACAAACACATACAATCAAGTGTAATTACAATAACACGCAGTTGTCATCTGTCACTCGGTAAGCGTCACTGCAATAAATTTCGTCAGAAAATATATATAAAAAATAAATAAATAAATAAGACAATTTTAAATCGCCTTCGAAAGGAAACGAGTTTGCCTCAAATCGACATTAGACGATTTTGATTAGTCTGTTCTTAGAAGAACTGTTATGTCATTGCATCCAAAATTAACCATTAAGTAATACAAACATTAAAAACTAAATGCAAGTTTCAAAAATTCCCTGAAAAGAAGAATGTTGTCAGGTACATACGTATTGTATATATAAATATAATTATATATTAGACAGATGGTATTTTTGCTCTTATGAACTTAAAATAATAAATAAAGTATATTAAATTATTTATTTATTATTGGTTTTTTTTGCCGATGCTATTTATGTCATTGTTATTACCTATCTGCATGTTTTTGTAAGTTCAGTTTTACATTAGATTATTTATACCGTAGTTTTATTTTTTGAATTTCTAAAGAAATTTGAGCATGCATTCACTTAATTAATGTTAGTTGTATTAATGTGATAGTAATCTGAGAGACATATATTTTATGTATTGTATTCGTAGCAATCTATGGAAGTATATATTAGAGTTAGGTCAATATATAAGTAATTTGCTATATTGCTTAATGTTAGGAGATACGAGATAGCGAATTGTGGACGTAGAATAAAAACGGTTATTGATAATAAATTTAAAATAGACATTTAAATACTGTAATAAATTACTTCAATTCTATAATAAAATTGAAGATCCAATTAAACAAAATTCCTTAAAAGTAAATTTAAAATTTTATACTACACAAAAAGTTCGCAGCCACTGCTTAGTATATTTAATTAAGCCCGTTTTTATCTTACGATCACGGTAAGTAGTTCGACAGTGTCATAGACTATGTAGTTCAGTATACCAACTGACTATTGCCCAATATGTAAAACGACTATTCAACTAAATGGCATATAAACACATTCATTAAAGCATGAAAATTTTAGCATTATTTTATATTTTCGCTATAATTTCGACGTATGTAGTTCATATATTGTATAGATTTCTTTAATGTTAACATAATATATCGATTTGTACGCTACTGGTCTAATACACACCCGTGTGAGTTCTAATTTTTTATTATAGTGAACAGTTGTTGATATAAGAATGAAAGTGATATTTAAATATCATCTATTAAAAATGTTTAAAAAATACGCAAGTGTTTAATATTCTAATAAGTTTGTAAAATTAATTAATTATTAAATTATTGCTGTAATTTTTTATCTGTGGTCGAGTGAACGATTGGTACACGAGAATTTATAGTCTGTATCTTCGTCTTTCATACAAAATTCTTTGTTTTATTAAATTAAAATAAACTTATCACTGGGTAATTAAGATATATTTAGGAACGCTCTAACTACTGTTAACTTAGTTTATGTAAGCAGTTTCAACGATCAACGCTTCGGTCGTGTTAATAATGCTAGAATGTTTATATATTTTTGGTATATAATGGTGGGCGATATCTAAGGCTGGTGATATACATCTATGTATTTCTCTATGTACAGAAGAAAAATGTATAAATTATGTAAGTGTGTACAATACATACAGCTGAGAGATACAACTCTACGCCGATTGTAAATAATACATAAAACAACTTACTTTATGTTATTTGATAGAATATCAATTTATATTATTAATTTTTTATATAGTTTTTATAAGAATGCGATTTTTAATTTGAATAACAATGCGATTTTTAATTTTAATAACAATTCAATTTTTTTCGCATTTTTCTTTCTTATTAATATTTGTTTTTTCGAGAAAACAAGTTGTATGTTGTTAACATCTTTTATTGTGATCTCAACGAGTTCTTTTTTCTAATAGTCACAGCGACTATATGAAGTGTAAAATGAAATAATATTTTGTGCAATTATTAATGATTTACGTGCAATAACACTTTGGCCCGCATAATTATTTACGAAAAAATAAAAATATTTAATCAATTTCTGCATATTATATACGTACCTATGGAAAACAATGTTTAAATGCAACGATAATTTTTTTTTTACACCTTTGTAATTTATTATTTTAAAACTTATTTATATATTGTTTAAACATTTTCATTTCGAAAATTTTACATATTTTTTATCTACATATACAATTTATTTCCATTTGTGTAAAATGATAACTTTTAATGTATTATTGTTGCCTAGAAAATGTTCTACGATAAGCGTTTAACAAATTCAATTATAAAAGCTATATCTTATTATAGACCGCTAATCCAATTAATCTAAAATAGAATAAATAATATTTTTTATTTATTCTGATGAAGGAATATCGCGATGTTTCTTGACGATTTTAGTTTAATCTCATGAACCATCAAATATATACAATTAGTATACTACAAGCTTACTATTTTATAATAAATTCCATTATTGATTTTTTTTTTCATAAGCAATTAAATATAATGTAATTCCTTCGTCAACTACTTCATTTGAACTACTGCGCTCGATTGGATTAGCGATATAACAGAAGTTAACTAAAATAGGATATTTTCATTTTCAAATAATGTTACGCGCGTCCATTTGAACATGGAGCAGTGATAGACGCTTTGATATATATAAAAATATCTAACACGTAGCTTCCTGCGAGCAAATGATATTGTATAGTTCATACCAAATTGGTTTTGGTTCATTTTTTTCCTAGGAAAAGTATAATTTTATATTTATGACATGGTCTGTTTAAAGACCTTAATCATTCACGTCAAACGTCCAAGATGGCGGCGACGTATCAAGGTTTATTTATTGTTTGGTAAATAATAAATATACTAATTTGTAACCAAATGTACATCGAGTTTCCGAAAGATCTATATCGAGTCGTAAATGATTATCTTAATCATTAGATTGTTTATGTAAACTTGTGATTAGTTTATTTATTATTAGCATAGTTTATGTTAGCAATAAGCTCACTCATGTTTTGAGACACAATTTTTTTTCTTTCTTTTCCTGGTTTTATGTTTTTTTTAATGTTTGTATTTTTTGAAAGCAATACAACATAAATATTCAATTTAAATAAAAAAATGATGTGACATTTATATCAATAAATTATTTTTTACATTTTGTAAAGTATGTAAATACTGTAATATTTTTATTTATCAATCGAAAAATTGCATAATTTGTGTCCCATCACTAAATGAATATATAATGTCGTTCATAATATAATTAAGTGATTTGGAATCTGACGGTCATTGTTGACCGTTTAAGTAATACGGCGTCGGGTTGCGTCTTTCAGTTTTATTTTTATAGAATTTTATTGGAGGCGCGATGTCTCCGATCGAACGTCAACGTTTGCATTTGTTTAAGAATGCATAGATTTTCTCTTCTGATAAAAAAAAAAACATCTAACCTACGAATATGAACGGCGTCGAGAGCGCTGTTAGAATTTTTAATGTATGTATGTATGTATATGTATAAGAGTAACATAATTATTATGTGATTTGATTTCTAGGAGTCAATGCGAGTAACTTGTATTGTATGTATTGCTTTAAACGTTTGTCCGTCGAGCTCTCGGGACTAAATTACTAGTTACTTTTAAAATATTTGGGCTAGAGCCTATTAGATGCATTTTATTACGCTATTATATATTATTATTTGTTGCTTGAAGAGTTTTGTTTTAAATCCTTTTCTTTTATGAAATAAAAATGTTTTGTGGTAAAATGTGGTTTTTTATTTATCCGATCTAACTTTTACTGTAAAACAGAAATAATGTTTTGTCTTTGTATTTATCATTATATTATGTTCCATAGAAAAATTAATACTTTTCTAATTCAATAAAACAATTATTTTGAGCAATTTAGTTAAACAAAATATTTTATATTAATATTTATAAATAAATACAAAAGGTTAAGGGAAGTTTTCCGAAACTTTTACAATAGTGAACATTGCATTTAAATCGGTTTAGCTATTCCTTAGATTAGCGTGCGTAATCGGACAGACAACATTTTTAAAACTGTTTTGAGTTAAATTCCCCTAACAACAATGTTTCTTATATATCTTCCATGTGCAGACAACGACCAGTTACGATATTAGAAGAATAGATTTATTTTTCGTATAAATGAATTTAAGAAAGTTTTCACGAAGTCACGTATACAAATTGTTTAAAAGTGATATTTTCATTTCTTACTAATAAAAGTGTTAGGGAAATTGCAAATGTATTATTAAGTGAAAACTGTAGTAACCTACCTAAGTAAAGACTTACACAATGAAACACTAATAGTAAAAGACCGTATGCTAATCAAACGCGCTAAGTATAATCAAAATTCGTTCTAGCCGAATGATTCACGTATGAGTCACTAAACTACCCCCGACAACACCACCCCTTACGCCAAATAGTTCTTTGAACATTGTACGTAGTTTACGATCATAATAATTCTGTTAAATTTGTTAATGGAACAAGGCAGAAAATGTTTTGTAAAAATTAGCGTTATTAATTATGTGTGTTAAGTATGTTAGTATTTTAGGGTTGGATTTTGAAGATCTAAGTATTATGTGATAGTATGTCGACAATACTTGACTGATGTCACCGTTGAGAAAGTACGCAATAGGTTCGAATCCCACTTGTTGATACGTTTTTAAAAAAAACTGTCGTTCCCTCAAAGGGGAAATGAAGTATCTTAAGACTAGATTAGTAGAAGATGCGACGTGGATTGTCTTTATTTGGAATATAATACATGCTTCTGTCTACTTACTAGATTTGATTTCGTATTATTAAACTTATAATATGAGTAAAAAATGAATGGCCAATTCATTATATCTACTAAAAACTAATTTACTATATTATAGGATAGACAGACAGTATTATTAATACAATACCGCATTTTACAGCTCAAGGGGCTGATATACAAGAGCATCGTCCGACCGGTTCTTTTATACGGCAGCGAATGTTGGCCAGCACTATCTCGGCACACTCAGGAGCTTCACGTCACGGAAATGAAGATGCTGAGGTGGATGTGCGGCGTAACGCGGTCTGACCGCATACGCAACACATTCATTCGAGGTAGTCTTGGGGTCCGTGACGTAGCGGATAAGCTCCAAGAGCGTCGCCTGAGATGGTTTGGCCACGTTACGCGCCGGCCTAAGAACTATGTCGGCCGCAAGTGCCTTGCTATACCAGTTCCTGGGGCGTGACCTCCCGGACGCCGAAGGAAGCGCTGGTTGGATGTCGTGATGCAGGACATGAGAGCCAATGGTCTAAGCACCCAGGACACAAAAGACCGTGCACAGTGGAGTAAGTTGAGTAGGAAGGCAGATAGCCGGGATTAATGCCAGGAAGAAGAAGAAGACAGTATTATTAATCCAAATTCATATTCGAACCCATAACCATCCTATCGAAGTTCAACGTGTCAATTGCATTTCGCCCAATAATATAATAAAATAGCATATTTGCAAACAAAACAACTTAATCGTGATTAAATCCACCCGTCAGCGAATTCTTTACTACTAAGGCACGTTCCCCGATTTCAACCGTCAAAGCGATCACTTCAGTTTATTATATTTCTTACAAAAAGGGTTCTGTAGAAATCTAAAGTATGTACCTACATATGTTCGCCGGGAATTGAACCGGCTATATGACCCTTCAGAATTGTTCGCTAATAGCCACCCTTGTAGAGCCCTTGGCTATTTTTTGATAGTGCCATTTGTAAAACGATTTAGGCGAAAAGCTTTTAACGAGAAATGTATAATAGTAATACCTACATATATAGGTGATAAGAAATTTATGTAGTGATACTGTGTATCTTGAATTTCAACATTAATAGTTATGGGCGTTTAGGCAGGTGGTCCGTGTCCAATCCAGAATAGAGTTGTGCCTATCCCAGAAGTTTTAATAATAAAAAAATATCTAAAAAAAAGAAACCTTAACATGAACAGATTTTTTCAAGTTAAAGTCCAGGCCCCCTTGGAAAATATTACTAGATGCTCCCATCCGAACAGTGGGTATTAAGAATTTTAGTCGGGGAAACGGATTATCTTCATTTGCCCGAGGTCTCTAGATGATTCTCAGAAAGCAAAATCTTTTTTATCGGTTATAAGCCCCGAGAAACATATAAAAAGCAGTCTGACAAGGCCTCCTAATATAAAGTAATTGCTCGAATGCACACTTCATGAAAAGGGTTTTAACGAACTCGCGATATGCGCTATAGGGGAACAAGAAAACACCCTTGTACTTAAATCCAGGAACCATGTTAGAATGAACTATAGACTTTATATATTTTATTACTAAACCCAGGTCTTTCTATATGGCTGGATCATATCAAACATGTTTAAAAGCTGCAAAAAGACCAAAGAGAAGGTTTTGTCACTATAAAATGAACTTTAAAATTATTATGATTATGACGAAAGTTAAAATAAGAATGATCGTCCTTCTAATTTGAAAACAGGGAACCAAGCATGCGTGGGTAACTAAGTATGGATAGGACATTTATTCCGAAATCATTTGTAATAGAAAAATGCAATACTTAAGGTTTCGCAATTTTTATAAACATTGCGTTCACATAGTTTTTATGCAAGTTAAATTGTTATTAAATTACAGACAGAACCTTCTTTTCAATCTTTTTCTTACTTTGATATTATTTACTTACACCTGATATTAAAAAATGATAAAGTAAAGAAAAAATATGTTTTGAATTTATATAAAATGTTTTTAAAAAATATCACGAATTAAATTTAGAAAATGGGAAACGGAGTATCTTATCACTGAGTCCCCTTATCACTGTCTACCCTGCTGTGTGCGGAATACAGCGTGAAGTTAATTTATATTAGGAATAAATAAAAATCCTCTTCCTTAGTGGCCCTTGTTGAAAAGCACGATACCTGGCGTTAATAGGTGGATGTGGAAAGTTTATTTGAAATAAAGTTTTAGAGCGCGACACACGCGGTCTGTGGTGCCACATACTCGTACGGGACAACTTACACTATGTTTCGAGGTAGTATTAATTAACCGTATTTATAGATTTATGAAATATTTTATTACATTAATATTTATAATTTTAAGTTTAAATAAAATAGAAATAAAGTGTTTTGATGATTTGAAGTGTTTTTTGTTTTGATAAGATTTATGTGGGTATTTCAATATTTCTTATGCATTGCGATTTTTTGTTTTATGTTTTTTAAATTATTTTATCATACTTTACTTAAACTTAGTTTTTATTACTAAATTATATTAGGGATTTAATAATATTAGGAAGTGTACGAAAGTATTTTGTAACATGCACATGTAGTGTAATTCAATTTCCAAAAATAACTTGGAATTTAGAATCACTGGCATTTATACTTGTTATTACCTATATATTTTTATTATTAAAAAAATACGTTTCCTTTATTTATTATAAAAATACTATATGCCATAATACGCGCACATATGTTAGGCATGTTTAATTTGGATTGTTTAATAAATAATAACAATAATAACTATTGATAAATACTTATTATAGAGGATAATGTAGTACAGGGTTTTTAACATTGGAACCTAGTGTTAATACACTCCGTTCCGTTCCAAATTTGGGTGCTATAATTTATTTAATGTAATTTATTATATTATATAAAAGAAGCACACTTAAAATAATAATATTATTTTTAAAGTTACGGTTGAATTGTGGTGAACATAAACAGTTACAGTTACTTAGTAGATAAATTTACAAAATGAAACTTGTATTACTTTTATTTAATTGGTTAACAAACAAACAGCAAAAATAAAATCTATTTAGACAAAACGTTGCATATTGGGCTTAGAACGTTGTCCCGAAAAGTCAACTACAAAATGACACCTTATAGCCTAAGATCTCAGGGCCCAAACTTACAGATTTTTTTCATTTTAGCAAAACTAAAATTTAGAAAATGAATAGTCTAATATGTAGTCAAGACTATATACGTACTTACTAACTCGAAAGTGGGGCCTTTTCAGAGGTAACGCCAACTTAAGGTAGGTACATGCTCGTATTTAAATATGTTCTTGAAACATAATGTAAAAAAATGTAAATTTATTATTACCAGACCCACTGTTTGGGCCTGCCTGCTCATCATTTTCCCATACAGAGATATGCCTTTACTTAGCGTTACCTCTGAAAGGGCCCCACTTTCAAGTAAGTATTTTAATTACATATTAGACTAACAGTCCTCAAAATTTCAGCTTTGCTAAAATGACGTAGTTCTGGGGGCCATGGGATCTCGGGCTATTATATTTTTGATTACTTCGCGAAATGCGAGAAACCTATTCAGCTTCCAGGTAAATTAATCATGTATAATCGATCTTTATTATGAAATTGATCTACCTTATTAAAATAATGTTGTTACAAAATATCATATGAATGATTGATGATATGATGATATTAATTCATATTCAAAAATATTATTAGTATTTGAAGAAGATATAACTATGTATGTACAGACTTCACAAATATAATCTCTTTTCATTTTTTATTTCTGTATTGAAAAAAATAATTGAAAAAAAAAATTGTCTTTTAAAACATTATTATAGTCAAATAAACTTATATTATACGATAACAACTATTCAAAAGCCATGCGAATTCCCTTCATCGAGTCGAAACCACCAAAATGCTAATTTAATCGATTAATTCTAAAAAAAACACCAAAACTAACATTTCAATGCTAATTCTATTAAAAGACTCACAAGCCGTGTTTACTATAAATAGGCCCGTTTTACGACAATACTATACATGACTCACCCCCAAACTGAGGGTGGTTGCGTGTATGAATGCACTTCTTTATTTCTAACCTAACTTGACCCCTTTGCCCCCTTAGCGTTTAAACTAACGGATTAGATTAAAAAGAAAGCTTTGCGAATGAAAGATCAACTTATGTTGGTATTTACTATGTAGTAGGGTTGATTGAGCTAGTTCTTTTATTATGACTCATTCTTAATTTTATGTATTGTTGATTTGGTGGTACCGTGGCATACTTTATAAGTGAAACATGCGATTGGAAGTGACTAAACATCGCTATGAGTTAAGTAAAGTGAATTACGGCGTTTAGTTCCGTCATCAACATGCAACGCCTTTGGAAAGTGGGTAATAAAGTGATGTACTTATTGCTGGATCATATCTTCCTACCTCTCTTTATGTGCGAGATGCGGGAAGATAACAAACATATATTGGTAGCTTCCTGCAGGGCTGACAGTGCCGACTCTTTAATTATTTGGTTGTTCAAAAAACTTTTCATGAATAAAGAAACAAGATTTTTTGGGTGTCATTTATTTCGCTAGTACTGTTATAAAATACTAAGTGTTGTAGCTTTATTTTATGTTCTTTTAATCTTTTTTTGAATGGAAACCAAATGTTAAGACATTCCGTTCCACACTTTCTGCCTATGTTCCGAGACATTGCGTTGAATGATAGAACTCAACGCCGCGCTGGGTTTTGTTATCAGGGCGAGGAAATGAAAATAATATTTTGTCCCCAAGTATGAATCGAACTTCGACGCTTTCCTGTTGCATTAAAATTCTTATTATTTCTTTGCAGCTTCTTTTACAATGTATTACGGATTTCTGCTCTGCGTTTGCCTGTATCGGAACGTTGTCGCTTTAGACTCAGGTATGTTTAATTTTACTATAGTAGGTATATGTGTATCTTTTAGTCTAATTTAATAGGAAAATTTTATAATAAGGAGAAATATTACATTTTTGATTTCACAAAAAATCTTTGTACAAGAAAGCTCAAAAACTAAGAAATTAATTTAATTTCGTCATCATTTATAGAAACCGCCTACCTACCTAGCTAACGTAATTATACTTTTATTTATTGTCAATCCAAAATTAGTACGAAAATTCCAGATTTCTTACAGAAACGTCTTATTATTCGAAATGTTTGTTTGTCAAAGCTATTGATAATACATAAGACAATGTACTTCTACGTTTTCTGAGTCATTGCCCATAAAAAAATCTATGAGGCTACAAAACTACTACAATTAACACTAAGTACTATATGAGTCACAAAAAAGATAATTGTTCGAATTATTCATTTTTAATATTCAAATGTATATTTTCTGTATATATTCTAATACTAACAAAAATGTCAGCTTTAAGCTGACTAGGGAATTGTGTGTGGAACTGACTTAGGAATACCCTAATATAGCAAGCTAGGCAGGGGAACCTAGTGCTGAGACACTCAGTACTTTACTTTTCGCCAAATTTTTCGAGAGAATTATTGCCTTAGTGCCATAAAGTGAAGAAATGAAAATATTAATAAATAATGATTCATTTTTTTGAGTGGGGATCGAACACACAACTGCCGCGTTACAGTCACACCCTTGTGCTCCTGATCCATGACGACCACGCTGTGTTAGTATTACTCTTTAATTATTGTAAGAATTGTGGACAATTACTTTATTCAAATAAGCTATGGACGTGATAGGATGATAGTGAACGCAAGCGGGGAGTTTTTGGGGTGAAATTGAGGCATATTTACATTTTTTATGTTTTTGTCCTAATAATACATAATATAATAAAAAATGGTTAACTAAGGCATTACTAGGTATGCCCTGGTTGAAGTGCAAAATTATATTATGAAAAATGAAAATAGCATTTTATTTTCTATGATTTACCGTGCGAGTGCCCATTGCGGTCTATGCTAAGACTTGTGAGTTGTGACCCAGTCTAGGCTAAAAGACCACTTTCAAAGTTCATTAAGACTCACTTCCACTATCCGAGCTCCCCTCTATCTAACTAAGTAACCATATTATTATCATATGTATGCTCATTTGGTGCGACAGTGATGTATTTACAAAGTTTCTAAGTATGAAATCAACATGCATTGACATTAATCGTTTTTTAAATGGTGATAGTATTTTGATACAGTATTTTATATTTTTAACACAGAAGTAGTGGTTCTCCGTGCCGTGCGAGGACGTGATGCGCGCCTGCCGTGTGGTCAAGGCAAGGTGTTCCTGGATGGGCCAGACTCATACGTTTTATGGTTGAAGAATGACAGGGACTTTTTATATAGGTTTCCTAATGAGGAAAGTGAAAGGCGGTGAGTTTAAATAATGTCTTTTCTTTTTTTTTCATCACACTGTATCTCGCACATACTCGTAGCAGGGCAGAGAGAATCTGGGAACCTAGAGTTTAGACACTTCCATTTCCTACTTTCTACCGAATTCTGAAGGTATTGCGTGTTAAGTAGCATAACTCAACGCCCCACTTTGCCTCGTTACCAGAGCGGCGGGCGTTTGACATCTAAGGTATACGATATAACGATGTTCGGGTGTTAAAGTGGTTTTAAGGTAAATCCACACACAAATGTAGAAAACAAAACGCCCGAACATCGTTACGTCGTATAATTTATAAAGGTTTATATATTTAAGGTTAACATATTTTTAGATTAACATATTTTTTATATAATAGAAAGATAAAAATATACTTATTAAACTAATGCAAAATTTACAATACAATTCAGGATATCGATACAAAAACTATAACAATAAGCTATAAGAGCAACAGCAACAGCTAATTCCATTAAGCTATTACCTACATCTTATACACTTCCGTTAATTCTTCAATTTCCCTTAATACTTGTTCTTAATCTAATCTAGAAGTGGATTAACATAATTTTAACGCCATTTCGCAAAAACCTATTTATCCTTGTAATTATTTGTAAGAAGACTTAATTGACAAATAAAACAAAATATTAAGTTTTAGCCTTAAATTAAAAGAAATAAATAAATAAATTTCAAAATCTTTTTTAATAATTCGGTATGTTCAACTAAAAACGAATAGTTTAATTTTCTAAATTCTAGGACACTTAAATAGTATCCAAATAATGTTAATTCATATCCATCTACATCAAAATTAATACAATTCATGTTTATAAATAAAAAAAATCAACTCCACAGCTGAGTAGCCAGAGGGAACCTGGCGTTAAGGTGGAGTATCTTTGAGTACATTTAGATATTCCACCTAATTCTGAAGGCATTGCGTGTTGAGTGGCAGAATTCAACACCGCGGTTCGCCTCGATACCAGAGCGAAGAAATGAAAATATACATTTAAATAAATATTTTATTTCCCCGAGTGGGAATCGGACTCACAACCAGTCGCGTTGGGCCCCTGGGCCACGATTGTCCTCGATTACAATCTTTGTTTATAATTACCAAAATATTGATTATCCACAGAAATATGAATAGGGGGGAGGGTATATACGGCAACTCGTGCGACGCGGGGGCATGCTACGATGATACTTCCCTTCTCCTGAAGCGAGTGAGCGAGCAGGACAGCGGGATATACAGATGTAGGGTGCATTATCAAGCTTCGCCCTCCCTGGACTACGTGATAGACGTTAGGTTGGTGGGTAAGTGGTATAATTGTTTTTTTTTTGTTTTACATCAAATGGTTGTTAGTTTCTATCTTAAAAATGTGTGTTGATATTATTTTTACTAATATTATAAAATTGGAGACTTTGTTTAGTAACGCACTAATCTCGGGAACTATCTGCTTGAATTGAGAAATTATTTTTGTTTATTTGTCAATCGTTTCTAGAAAACCCACTGTACCCACCCTCAGACTTACTCTGGGTATTTAGAATATGTTCCTTTGGACCATGGGTGTGAAGCCGCAATGAGAGCTAGTATACTATAAAGATGTTTAAAGGTTTTGTTTAGACAAAGAAAGCTTGGATATTTAATATGTACTATATATGACTTATTAAAAATGCAAAATGAAATCTTTTCTTTGAATTCCAAAATGCGTTGAATAATTGACTGAAATTCTTATTTTGTTTATCGGTATATAAAAACTGTAAATATGATTAATATATATTTTGCTTTAGAATTATGTATTTTTAACCTATTTACAGATTCTCCAGGAAACCCTAGAATTTTCAACGATGCGGGTGAAGAAATCAGACGAGGTTACGTGGGTCCCCTCAGTCTTGGCTCTGATCTTACGCTGATCTGTGAAGTTGATGATGGTAATATATTTTTAAATTCTCTGTGTTTTGTTTTTTATAACGATTTGATTATTAGATTTGTTAAATTACTACTACATCCTTGCCTTATTATTAAAATATAGGTTATTTTGGGATTAAACTACTTTGATATATTTTCTTTATTATATTTTTATATATTTAAAAACAAACATTATTTACTGCCTCAGACCAACCAGACACCCTCCTCTACTGGCGTCGCAACAGCATAACAATAGAACGATCGCACTCAGTCCGTTCCGGCGTGTTACGCGCGGAGGTGCGCGTGCGCAACGCGTCGCGGGACGAGCTGGACGCCCACTACGAGTGTTTGGCGCAGAACGCCGACGTCACCGAACCGCTTAGTGCTAGTATTGTTGTTAAAATGTACCGTAAGTACTTTCAATAACATGTAAAATGTAGAAGGATATAAGGATACATGATAAGAAATGATCAAGGAAGCGCTGGTTGGATGTCGTGATGCAGGACACGAGAGCCAATGGTCTAACCACCCTTGAGTAGGAAGGCAGATCATTCTTTTATAGTTTAAATTATGTATAGGCTTAGGATTAAAAAACAATCCTCTAATTATTCTTTTTCTATATAGTCTTCTTTTAATTTATTTCATTTTGGTCCTTAATAAATTACGCATAATTATATTGTGAATCCTATAATAGCTTCTTTAAATCTATCTAGATAGATGTTATTTTTAACACTTAAGGTACACTCTGAATGAAGTAAAAATATCTTAATTTATTTATTTTTCAGTCCCTCCACTAAGTGTGGAGATTCGTTTGAACAACAATTTCGACTTCGAAACGGGGCAACCGCGCGTAGTTGACTGCGTGGTTGTGGGTTGTGTTCCACCTCCAGCCATTACTTGGCATCTTGGGGATGTGCTGTTGAGACCTAGTGTTCATAAGGTGAGTCATATATATTAAAACCTTTCATTACTCTAGTGTATTATTGCTAAAAGTCGGTACCTAAGTCATTTATAGGACACTAGTGGACTCGGACGCGGCTACGCCCGCTTGAACTGTAAGAATATCTATTAAATATATTTATGAAATTATTTACAGGTTTCAATAGAGAGATGCGTTAAGCAAGCTCATTTTCGGTGACGTTTTCTAACAACAAACTTTGCAAATCGTTGCTTAGCAACGACGGTTGTTATTAACATGACGGAATAAATTGTATGTCAAATTAATAAGTATTTTAATATATTGGTATATATCGAAAATATTACAAATATGAGAAAAAAAAGTATCCTATGTTCATCCCGAGACCCTCAAGTATCTCTATATGAGTATTTTATCACAATTAAATTAGCAGTTTGGCCCTGATTGCGTAAAAGACAGACAGACAGACAACTCGTAAAGTAACTCACTTTCGAATTTATAACATAGGTATGGATAATATCCTTTATTTTTATATATTATGTTTATAGGATATTTTTAGATTTTTTATCCGTAAGAATTTTGAAAAATCCTTTCTTTCTCACTTCTCACTCTCTTGATCCCTTTAACACTCTCCAAGGTACAATTATGATGAAGCTTCCTCCGCTGCATAGGTTCTGGTGTACGTCGTTTGTCTGTTTATATATACGGAAGATGTTATGATTGAGGCCGTCGTGGCGCAGCGGCACAAGGGTGTGACTGTAACGCGACGGTTGTGGGTTCGATCCCCACTTGAGGAAGTGCAATATTTATTTACGTTTGTATTTCGATTTCTTCTCTCTGGTGTCGAGGCAAAGCGCGGCGTTGAGTTCTGCCACTCAACACGCAATGTCTTCAGAATCCGCAGAAAGTGGGCAACGATGTGTCTTAACACTGGGTTCCCTCTGCCTACCCTGATGTGTGCGGGATGAAGCGTGAAGCTGATTTAATTTTTAATTTATTATAACCTTATTTCATATAAATTTATGTATACTGCTTCAGGAGTTACACGATGGCAACTACACAGTGTCCTCGCTGACGCTCGCCCCCTCACTGCGAGACAGCAAACATGATCTAATCTGTCGAGCACACAACTCTCATTTACCTAAGTCGGTTTTTGAAGATAAAATTACTTTAAATGTGGGATGTAAGTATATATTTCCCTAGGACGACTTAATTAAGTATTTTTTTTAGCTTCAGGCATCAGCGGGGTTGGCAGAGGGAACCTAATATTAAGTTCCCCTGATGGAGAGTTCTCCGTTCCCCATTTTCCAACGAATTCTGGAGGCAATGTGTGTTGAGTAGGGGAACAAGGGGGTTAACAATAAATTCAGTATCTGACAACAAAGATACATTGTTTTGTGAATATTGGTCAATTTCTCATAAATTTGGGGGTAGACAGAAATAATATAATGATAACTAATTCGCTCTTATAATTTACATATATATATATATAATTAGATCGGCCAATATGTCTGACAACACGAGAAGAAACTATCGGCGCTGTACTACAAGAGGCAGAAACAGTCACTTGCGTGGTAGAAGCGTCTCCCGATCCACTACAGTTTAGTTGGACGTTTGCTGATTCTAGGACTGTTTACACTAGCTCCAAGGTATTTAATTAAATATATAGTTATAATCAAAATAGTATTCACTTCTTTAGGTAGTGTAGATAAAAGTATTTTTTATGCTTTTCTCATTTGAATTTAACATATGGACTACCTTATGAGAAAACCAGAGCAAAAGTAAAATAAAATTAACCCTTTATATCCAACGATGTTTCAGTTTTATTTATTGTTTCTAGAAAGTCCCCGGCCATCATAACAGATTCGCCTCGACTCTAACATGGCTGCCTCGTGACTCCGATGTAGGGGTACTCTTATGTCGCGCGACAAATGCATTTGGAGAACAGAAACGTCCCTGCTCCTATACGATCGCTCCTGGAGGACCCCCACATGCACCGGAATGTGTAGTTTTAAGATCTTATCCGAATGCAGTACGGGTTCAATGCCAGAAAGGTATGTTTAAAGAATTTTATGAATTCAAAAATATCTTGTGTTTTCTTCATATGTATGCAGAAAGATAGTAAGGACATAATATGTTTAATTTTTGACTTTCCACTCATTTTAAATTTACAATGTTTTGAGTGGAGCTGAAAACCTTAAGTAGTTTGTCAAACCTGACCATAGGGACCTGTTTTTATTTAAAATCAAAACATCCGAATACACAATTGATACTTTATTACCAATCAATAATATATATTTTAATTCATTTACATTTATTTCTTAAAAAAATAACCACTTTAAATAAATATATAACATACTTCTAATCATATAGGTTGGGACGGCGGAAGATCACAAATCGTTCACTTAGAGCTCCTCAACGCCGAGGGTACAGTGCTGCAAAATATATCGAACGCCGCCGGTCATTTCCACCTGCCTGATATAGAAGATGACAAAAACCTGACAGCGAGAGTGTACGCGAGCAGCTCCAGGGGACGGAGCGAAACGAAGACTATGCATTTGCAAACTATTACACCACTTAGTGCTTCAGGTATTATTTTTTATATATTTTATATATATTTTTTTTAGATTCACGCTGTATCCGTATATGTACGGAATACTGTAGGGAAAGTAAGGTAGGTTCCTAGGTTCCCTACCTAGTGTCAAGATACTCTGATCTCCACTCTTTACCCAGATTTGAGATATTGCGTGTTGAGTGGTGGAACTTAACGCCGCTGATTATTTATTACTTTTAATATTAAGAATTTTCTTTACTTACTTTTACTTATTATGTTTGTTAATTTCAGGTACTTTTAGGTCCGCTAGTATTATAATATTATACATATTTTCTTTTATATGCGTCTAGGGTATATTAAAGCTTAAAAGATTTTTTAAATATTTTTTGTAATAACACAAACTTATTTCTTCTTTTTATAATAGTAGCTGTATCAGAAGACATGCCAGTACATTCATGGACGCGATGGCTGGAGGTCGCAGCGGGCGCAGTCGCGGTGGCCGCCGCGATCGCTGCTACTACCGTTTGTGTTAAACTGGTGAAGGCGAAGAGAGATAACTTGGAGCTAAACCCCGATTTGGTGCCGAGATCTGATGGTTCGTTGTTTTATTGATTTTTAGGGTTCCGTACCTTATAAGATCACATTGTTGTCGATCTGTCTATCTGTCAAGAGCCTTTATCTCAGGAATACTTGGAGGTGTTAAGTAGAAATTTAAACCATGTACTCAGATCTACAGCCCTTTGATTTCCTAAAAAAAAATGTGTTTCTACATTTATTTTAAAAATAAAGATATGATATAAAAATACATAAAAATTAAGTGTTAAACCATTTTTTATATACCAAAATAATAGTTGAAGAATAACTTAGATAAGTTACGGATGCGTATTCAAGAAGTATCTGACCTATATGATATTCGTGGGTTCGCTTCCATTCAGAGAAATGTTTTATTGTTTTCTCAGCGTTCGCGTTGTTTATATGGTGGTTAACTGGCAGAAAATGCAGCTTACGCTTAGCTATGACCTAGCCAACTATACAAAAAAACCTTTAGTTCTATTCCCATAAAGCCTATAATGAGATAAAAAACTTTTCTCAATTATACTAAAAATGTTAATAATTACCATTCAAAAGGAACTTTCCACCGGGAACCAGATTTCGCTAGAGAAGAACGTGTCCTCGGAACTACAAACATAACGGTCAACCAATTAGCGGCGTGCCAGAATGTAAGGATTTTTCATATAAAAAAATTAAAATAAGAAATCTTCACATAATTTATTTTTCCTCATAGAACGTTTATTTAAAAGGATTCAAGGATTTATTTAAAAGGAGTCATGCACAAATGTATTTGTGTACGTTTTATGACTCCACTCGTGCCATTTCAATGTTTCTCTTTTGTATTTTCGACTGTTAATCGTAAAATATTGATAAATTTTCCATTCCTGTAAGAATTCCATAAAAATCTATCTCATAGCGTCCTCTATTAAAAGACACATATATGCCAAGCTTTTGCGTTCTATACCCAGTAGTGTCTGTTGCCCATTTTTGGGGTAATTGAAGAGTTGATGTACTAAGTTACTGAAGGATATACATATCCATATATATTTTGATGTATTTGTTTACGCTGTCTCCCATATACCACAGAGTAGGCAGAGGAAAGCTCTCCAAAAGACATTCCGTTTTCAGCCATCCACACAATTTTAGAGACAATCCTTGTTGAAAGCGAAACCGAAGGCCACGCTTTGTCTTCTTACTAGTGCGAACATTTAATTCCCCCAAGTAGTAATCAACTAGCACTACCACATTTACAATCAGGACAGCCTCACCAATGACAGATATAATTAATATTTTCAGCAATACTCCGCTTCGCCTGTGCCATCATGCCGTGTCCTCGTGGGCTGCGGGGCCCACTCCCCTCCCCAAGACTCCTGCCCGGCAACCCAACATTCGTACTACGTTTAGGTATAATTTCCCCTAATTTCCATAAACAAAGTGATTCTAGTTCAAACTAACCAATGCATATGTAAAATAATTGTATAAGATTATTTTTTCTTTTTTAATTAAGTTTAATTTAATTCAAATAAAAAAATTAAGAATATGGCTTGGCGCGCTTTTATTGTGCATTTAATATAATCCGTAGGTTAATTGTCTGTATATAGAAATTATCTTTAATTAATAGTATTTTAGTATAGTATTCATATAGAAAAAATATTAAATATTAAATTCTTCAAAGAAATTGTAGAAAATTATTGTACTAGTCTAATTTTGAATATATCTATAAATTATCTATAGCTTTAGAGCGTGATGCATCTAAAAGCATCCTACAGTAGATTTGAATTTAAAAAAACACGAGCTAGAATTGAATATATTTCAAGAAGAATCATTGTACTCGGTATAATAATGGAATTAAATGTTGGTTCTATATAAAAGTGACATAATTTATAAGTATCATTATAATTTATTAGTTATATATATTTTTTAACGCCGCTTAATGCGTAGATAAGACACGTTTATCCATATGAAATAGTCGACTTTAATTAAATACTATACAGTTAAAAATAGTACAGCGTTGAGTTCCGTCGTCTTTAAGACAATGTATTTATTATTATTTTATATTTCTATTGTATTTTCATTCATTTCATTAATCATGGTTAATTATTTTATAAGTATCAATATTATATTAATTCAAAACGCAGAAACACTATTTGGTTGAAAAATAAAAAACATTTTATATGTTATAGAAAGTTCTCATACATTAATTTATTTGATAGATATGTACTTGTAATATACTTAATATCTACAACATTTATTTTTCTTACTTCATTTGTATCTTTTATATACCTAATGTAAAATAAAATATTTTCAAACTTTAGCTTTAATCTTTATATATAATTCCTAAAAAAACAATTATATACATTTCAAATGAATATCGTGTATTATTTATCATCAAACGTTATTAAGAACTGTGCCCATAGGAAATGTCTCACATTTATGAGGACAATATAAACTGCCACATATATTTTCGAACACCATTTGAGAAAATCCGTTTGTCTAAAAAAACCTTTTTCAATAGCAACTTACTTATTTTCACTTTTAATCTTTCACAAAAACCGTTGAAGAAATAGAGGGAACCTGGTGTCAAAATACTCTGTCATCAAACCCACAGCCAACTGCGTCTCAACGCAGTAGTAGACCTTAAAACATTACTACTAATACATATTTACCAAATAGCCACAATACAGTCGATTTCCTGTCTCTATGTCGAAATATAATCGACATAGTAGGTAATATTATTCATCAATTCGAAGGTCCAACGAAACGAATAAGTACCAAAGTACTTTCGAAACGTATTCGATGCCAAATTGAAACGTAAAAACGGATACACACAAAAAAAATATTTGCTCTATCGCACCGAAATTCACGTTTCATTCTTAAATGTGGAAAACAAAGCTTTGAATTGTTCTCTTGAAATGAAATTTGTATGATTTTACACTATAAGTAAGTGTAATAAGACTGTGTTTTCTCTAATAATTGGCAGATCACGAAGGAGCAGATAAAACCGATAGCAGTGGACCGATTTTAAAATGGTTACCTAACAGAGCGAAACACTAATTCCTACTCTAGATAAATACCGTATTATACTTAATGTAATACAAACGATTTTACCGAAGAAGGAAAGTTCTCTTTATTTCAACAGAATTTTGTGGAAAATGATAGGCTTCTTACAGCTACCCCCCATTTTACTTATTTTTTTTTTTGCTTCCAAACTTGAAAAAATTGTAATCTAAAATTATAATAATTATTGCTATGCAGCAATCTTTATTATAATAAAAAACTTTATATCTCAAATATATAAAGTTACTCCTTAAATGCTGACACTCACGTAACTTTATATCTTTGAGATAATGAATATTCATAATTCAGTTTCTTTAAAATACATTCAAGTGCATAATTGTTGATACGATAGCTAGCTACGATATTCCTGTCTCTTACTCGGGGCAAATAAATATTCGCACGTAAGAAACAAAGCGCGGCGTTGGGTTCCGACATTCTACGCGCAATTTCTCTATTATAGGATGGACAGAAGAGAACGGAATGTCTTCTGTAAGGCGAAAAATGTAATTATCACAAATATAAGTATTTTCCCCGAATAGAATCGAACCCATGACCAATTTTGCGGTCAGATACTTTCCTAATTTCGTAAAGTGCATGATTTTTTGTGAAAATAATTACGAATATATTTTATATTTAAATTTCGTTCTATGAACATATTTAAATGGACCATGTATGCATACATAATAGGTTATATACATATAAGTGGAAATTGTGAAAACGGTCTAGACTAGTAGACCATTGTCTTAGAGGTTCAATAGCGAACGAGAAAGTTACAGGGTGGTTGACTGTAAACAACCGGTGCCAAAGGCTTATGTCGTTTAAACATCGCCATAACTCCAGTTTTACTATGAACTAAGACTTACTATAAGCGAAGGCGGTTGTAGAATAATATTTTAAAATATAACATTCTTACCTGACGCCGTCAGGCAATCAAGTGCAAACGCACTCTCTCTCCCACGTATCACTTAATCTTTTATAAATAACGGAACTCAACGCTGCACTTTTTTCTGCCAGAGCGTGGAAATGAAAAAAAAAATTTCGTCGAGTGGAAATCTGGCCCACAGCCGTCACATATAGTCAGCCTGACTGTATATGCCACTACAACACGACGACCTCTCAAATATAATACAGTATAAATATCCATATAATATATGGATAAAAAGAAATCACTTTTCCGCTCTCCCATACACGCAATACCTACCTAACAAAAGAGAGGGGCGACCACTTCGAGAAGTTCATCGGAAACCAGTTACCTGTTACCATCGCGACGTGCGCATGAGTGCTTTACAGTGCTTAGTGTAGTTTTAGACAATGTATTACACTGACTAAGGTAAGTGATGTAATAATGTATAACTTCTTAGAGATTATGTATGGAAGGTCGATTAGACATTTTATTATTATATTATTATTTTTTGTATAGAAACTTTTTCTACAAAACACTTTTGCGATCCGATAATTTCTAGCGTCACTATTTTCCGGCCTCATTCGTATAAAGTATGCCGTAGTTTAGAAAAATTACGCAATTCTGTTATTGTTGGTAATGGTTGGTTTGTATGCAAGCGAAGAGTTTGAGCTTTTTTTCTATTTATAAAAGGTCTTTAACAGTCTACTTTCATCTCTTCTTATTATAACTATATGATTAATATTTACATAAAAACAATATTTAGCAAAAAAAAATATATAAATATGCATATTATAATTTACATTTTAAAGTATAATAAATAAAATTGAATATATAATCAGAGTTTTCTCTTTTATTGGTGATTTTTGGAGCATAACCCATAATACAGATTTTTAATGATTAATGAATGCAATGCATGCATGGGATATCTTTGTTTTTTGCATATTTCTTTCGCGGCGCTGAGTTTTGTCACTCAACACGTATTGCGTCGAATTCGGCGGAGAACAGGGTGTTTTAACATCAGCTGCGATTGCCTAGCCCGCACTAAACGGGATAATGCGTGAACGTAAAAATAATAGATACATTAAGTAAATCAATTTTATACTTGTAATAAATTTTAATTTCATAAGCTTATGCTGTATACCTTCACTTCGGCAAGCTTGTACTTTGCCTAAATTAAATGTGAAATAGAAAGTTGGTAAACGAGTTCCATTACAATTTACTATAACACTTATATATAAATTTCCGAAATATTTATATTACTTCTCATATTACGAATATTTATATTACGTCTTATATTTCATATATTAAAGTGGTCCTAACTTAAACCGAGGATGTCTGCTGATGTCATTATTATTATCTATACAGGTTTTACGTTCCTAAAATATTCATAAAAATATACATTTTTTATTTATTTTCCATACTTCTTTTATCTACACTTGTATAGAAGTTTTTTTCGACGTTTCGAACACAAATAAGGTCAAAAGTAAACAACACGGGCACTATGCAGGTAACATTTAAATATTCAAGCGAACTCAAAGCAAATTCGTTAAATAATGTGAAAATTCTCAATATTTGTGAATTAAGTAAAGCGAGTCAAGCCCGTGTGCTTTCGCTAGGCCTACTGGGTAGGGCTTTAAAAATCAATTAAATTTCTTTTTATCTTACATTTCAAACTACTCTTACATCTAAAACCTACTATAAACTAAAGAACATAAAATATACAAGCAATAAGTACTAGTATCTCTGACCGCAGTTACGGTGGATCACAAAGAAATACGTATATATAATTGACTATCCGATAGAAAACAACATTTCCTATCCGAACAAGCAGTTCCTAAGATTAGCGCGCAAACTCTTCAGATTTATAATATTACTATAGATAATCGTATGTACGAATGTGTAATATTCAGACACCATGCATTCACCAAAGCGCGGCAATGAGTGGAGAGCTGAGCATGTGGGTCGCTGTTCTATTTTATGGTATGCACATGCATGACGCGACGGACCGACTTTGAATTATCATTTCTTTTATAATTTTATTTAAAATACTATATATATTGTAAGAAAAGTGGAAACTTAGCGAAAATATGCTGTGTTTGTTATATAGAAACTGTTCTATATTTGTTATATAAAAACTGGGGGACAGTATTTTATATTTTTTTTCTCTGTATAAAAAAAAAAGAAATGTTTTTTGCTCATTTGGTTTTTGCTGTTTATAAAAAAACTAGTTTTTTTACGACATTAGGTCAATAAGATAGGAAAGGAGTAGAGTCGATAGATAGAGTTTTGTTACACATGATGAGTGTTCGAGGTAACTGACTGTAAGTATACTAAGTTACATAGACCGTAGAAGTATTAACGTAATGTCACCTATCTATAATCTTCCTGGACGAATGGACTATCCGAGTAACCAGTACAGTCCAATGATGAAGGGGGTAGACTGCCAAGTGTTTGAAACGTCGGGTTTTTAAATAAACCCAAAGATATGGGGAGCGAAGTGTCCTAACACTATGTTCCTTTTGCCTACCCTACTGTGTGCGGGGTACAGCGTCAATCTGATTTATTTATTTTATTTATTTAAGATCTTGTGTAAAAACGGGTGATCTAGATGTCTCCATTAAAGTCATTAATGTATGTTTTCAAAAAATATAATATAATGCATAGCTTTTTTTGTCAATATTATATTATTTAATGTACATACTTCTGAAATTAAACTCACAACTGACACAAATTTAACAGTATTTTATTTAAACATATGTATTAATTTTATTTATTTATTTACTAACTTAACAAGGGGTATGGGGGTATTAACAAGAATATGGGGAATGCCTTTTTTCCTGAGGGTCTCGGGACGGGGCATTTATTAACACCGACTAAATCGTGAAAAAGTTGAGAAACTAATTATTATTTAATGTTACTTATTTGATATAATAATTACCACTCGTATTTAAAACTCGGTGTCAAATCTGAGATCGATCTTGATTCGCAGATATTTTATTTGTGAATAAAAAACGGCATTTGAAGATCGATCTCAGATTTGAAAGATAAGTACGGGCCTGAATTACATTACAATTAAATAGTCTCTGGTGTCGAGGCAAAGTAGAGCTTTGAGTTCCGCCACTCCGCACGCAATATCTTAATGAATAAATAAATAAATTGTTTATAGAAAATTAAAATAAACCATAATTAAATATTATACTAAACTCGTTCTAATAGCCAGTGGCATATTTAATGTTTCTTGCTCAAGCTTAGGCTAAGCAGTAAGTGTCAACTTTCTTTCTTAATCAAGTTTTCAATGACAAACCAGTTAGAGGTCTATATCGAATCTTTACCAACCATTTGTAATGTCGCTACTAGTGTTTCTCAAATACTTGTCACATATGTATGAAAAAATAAGAATATTTACAAAAAATATTGTATGTATTTTTTATATTTAGATTACTATATGCATATAATCCAAGCCATAAATATATTTTTTTCTCATTTTCCATCTATATTGAAATTGAGGCCAACTTGTCGCAGTGGAATATAAATACATTCGGCTGCAAAGTTTATAGAATCATGGGCCAAAGTGCGGTGACCTGCGTCACTTACCACGATATCGAAGGAAAGCGTAGGACGGAGTGTTTTGACCGTATGCGAGATTAAACGTGAAGTAACATAATAAGCATTTTTTATATTCTATGTACTGGCCAGCCATACTATATCCCAGTCTAACCCGTATACCTGTTTTTGAACTAACTATATATTTATGCAAATAATATTATATAATCATATAATATAATATAATATTTAATTTTAATGATATATTTGATTTTTGATTTTCGAGATTTTTACACATTTTAAATGAATCTTTAACCAGATTACTCACATGTACGGACTACTGCAATGTGTTTGAAACGTAGGATTTCCAAAAAAAAAAAAACTAAATGTACATTTTGGCCCCATAACTTACAAGCGCTAAAGCCGTCATCGCTATCTTTCATTATATTAAAAGCTTTTTTAACGAGTCAACTCAGCATTACAATTCAGAAAGCTATTAGCAGACCAATGTGTTAACATTTCACTGTAAACAATATAATGAGCGTGAATTTTAATGACAAAAATATTTATATTCAATTCTTAAGTGTGTCTAATTGTATAAGATGAATAATTGTCTATAAGAAACCAAATATTTATAAAATAGATATGTTTATTAGTATGTTTGGATAAGCCTTGTCGCGGAGGTCTGGCATTGTACAATATATAGTAAATTTTTTGCTATAATGACGTATTTAGGAAATTTTCGTTGTTTGCACATCAACAATTTATTAAACTATGCATCTATTGCATCTCCTGCAATATTAAAAAAAGTGCAATTACGTCAAACGCCATTGTTGCACCAGATGAGCGATATATGCAAAAAATGCTATTTAACAAAAATTTTTTTTAGATTTCTTTTACCTATAATAGTTAAAAGATTATTTTTTCATTTTAAGACCATACTAAATTTATAGCAACTAAAGAGAAAATTTATATATTTAAATGAAATGAAATGAAAAAAATAATTAAGATATATATTATTATGCATACATATGTGTGTAAGGTAATGTAGGTTTAAGCAATAAGGAGCTGAGCGCGTTTAAGTCTTTTATATGTAGAGACTGTATGAGAAATATAATGCTTATTTTACTATTATTAGATGACGCCTGTACATATATAGATTATAAAAGTTTAAAATGTATTTATTATACACTATATATATACTATATTTTTATCGTTCTCGTAGGAATTTTGAGAAATCCTCTTTTAGTACTCTCTTTAGCTCTCCTACACTCCCTAACAAAATATACATACATTGTCGTCTCGCAGGTAACGGAACGGTTTTATATACAGGTTGGAAACGTCAGCGCTCCTTTTACGGGGACAGCATAAGGGGAAAAATACTTCAAACCCATATTTAAATAAATTAATCAAGATACCTCAACAGTTTAGACCTAAGATTTTTTTTATTTCACGATGTTTATCCCTACCTGTATTTCGTGTGTCGCAGTTATGCATAGACAACAAAAACGTAAACACTTACTACTACAAAAATTCTACTAAAAGTTAAACAACTTTGAACTTTATCGCCAATACCTATGACTCGATTTCGGAATGAGGCGTGTGTGGCGGTGTCCCTGCGGATAGGTTTATGTGTGCGTGCGTCGTCTTTAACAAATGGCGTTTTATTTTACAAGGATAATTTTATTATTCATTTTGTTTGAAAAAAAAAGCTTTTTAATTTTTGGGAAAAAAAATATATTACGTTTTTATAGAGTAGCTAAAACTTTGGTTTCATTTAAAGTGGCGGTGAGAAAAATATTCTGTGTAAATATAAATTACTTTTGTTTTCTCATTCTCGTTAGACAAGGTACGCTGTGTTTTAAAAAATAGGTAATTTAACAGAATTATGATAGCTGTGAACTGTGACATATTTCTGTGAATAAAATATGTAATAACGAAATCCCAGTTTCAATAACATATTTTATGGAATAATTCCAGTAAATTATAGTAAATTTATAATATGAATGTATAAATTGTGAGCGCCATTTCAGTTTTCTCCTTCGTTCAATGGTAATGCCACCAATTGTTTCGCTTCACAATAGAGTTTCTTGTGAATGAATGTTAAACTATTTTTATTTGTCATCAATGTCAATAACGTAATAAGCGATTAGAATTTCTTGTTGTTGTAACTGCACTCTATTATTTTTTATTTAAAGTTGAAGGTAAGTATTTTATGTAACTAAACTTATATACTCTTCTAACCGACATTTCAACTTTTGTTAAATTATTTTATTATAATTAGCCAGCCATCGCGATGATAGAAAAATACTATATTTCATAATATCAAAGAACTTCATAACAGATTCCACATAGTTACCTGTATTTATCTTAATAAAGACTTATAATATTTTATGTGCATAAAGTGTTAGTATTATTGTTACTACTCATCCATTATGTGCATATATTAGAAAATTCTTCGTGGTTTGTTCAATTTGATATAAATATATATGTATTAGGAAGGTAAGGCCATGGAGGCGCAGTGGTAAATGCGACGATCTTGAGTTCGATTTTGCACTCGATAGTCGAGGGACTTCAGGACGTTGATTATAATTAATTTCTTTTTAACTTCGTGCCGTATACCGCACATGGCGGGGTAGGCAGAGGAATCCTATGTTTAGACTCTGTTCCCTTTAAGACATTTCCGTTTTACACTTTCCGCTAAATTCTTTAGGCATTGCGTGCTCAGTGGTGGAATTAAACGCAGCTATTTGCGTTACGGTACCGGGAGGAAATGTTATATTTAATTTATTTTCAATTTCCCGTTCTGGAAGTTAAAGTGCGGGGGTAAGTTCCACCACTCAAAAAATTTAAAAAAAACATCCATCTTTAAAACTCTGAGGGATGTGAGGGACCGAGTTACATAGTACAAGGTTTGATCTCCCTATCCTACTGCACGGAAAAGCCGTGAGCCCGTTTTTTTATATAATAAATGATATACATTTAACTTAATACTAATGTTGTTACAGAATGACTGAGTACGAGCGTATCAAGGCAGGTTGTCTTCAAAGGCACGAGCTTTGGGAAGACCCGGACTTCCCTGCAGTACAACCTTCTGTTTTCTACCACCAAGTCCCACCGTTCACTTTCGAATGGAAACGAGCTAAAGTGATTATTTTTCTTTTATATGTTTTAAACTTTTTGATATCAATCAATTTTTATTAAATATATTTATTTTATATTGTTATACATAAAATTAGGCTCAGAAAATTCATAATGTGTGTCTCTATGTAAAAAAAAATCTGAGATCGATCTTGAGACCGCTTTTAATCATAAATTATAATAGTCTTTGAATGAAAATGGCAACTAAAGATCGTTTTCATGTCAAGATTATTCTCAATATCGATCTCGAGAGTTAAGAGCGGCTTATAAATACGGGTCTAAATTTAAAAAAGAACAGTCTAATTTATAACCTCCTTTTCTTACAGAAGTTGGTTAACAAAGTATATACGATTATATTAATATTTTAGTATTGGCCAGCGCTCAATGGCTTAAAATATTTGGAATACCGCGTAACAGAGTGACTGTGCACAAATGTAGGTGAAGATGTGGAAGTGTTATCAAAACAAAAAAATACTATTAATCAATTCACATTACATTTCAAATGAAAAGTTTTTAATGACATTGATGATTTATTAAACTAAATACGTAAATATATCCTGGCACGTTATTCATTTGGTACATGACTTTTCTTTGCCTGGTCAACCAAAAAGCCTGCAACCCCGTCCACCATATGAGTGTATGAATATGTATGAATAAAATATGTATGAATGTACATTTTGTACAAAAACACATAAAATATGTATGAATGTATGTATGTAGATTTTGTATAAGTACGAACGAGGTAAGTACCGAAATTGTATGTAAATGAGCATCATCACGTCATATGTGGGTCACTGGCCACTAGATTACTTTCACCTTTCTTTTCATGAATATTTATCTAAATAAGCATAAATTTAGAAGGTTATTTGAGATTTATAGCAGACGATAAACATACACTCGATACACACACACAGTAAGAAAAAACGCGGAGTTGAGTTTCGCCAGCCTTCCTGTCGACAAAGCTGCAGTGAAGCTGCATTATTATTTTGATTTTGACATGAAGCGATCAATTTATATTGAGTTTGATATAAAAATATAAATGTTTTTTTAAAATTAATATTATTGAAATATTATCGTAATATTGTTATTTTTTTCTACACGAAGTTATTATCCTAACTACACAGAATTCATTTTCATGCTTTAATTAAACTCATAAAATTAAAAAAAAACTGTATTTCCAAATATAAGCAAGCAAGACGCATACATTTCTAAATAAAATAGGTCATCGTGGGATCGGTTATGGGGTTCAATTCTTACTCTATTTACCCTGCTATTGGGGATACAGCGTTAAATTGAAAATAAAAAAAATGTAAGTAACTAAACTATAATAATAATAATAATAAATATTCTATTGATACAATAAACTTTGTAGATGTATTCAATTTGCAAGTACTAAAATAAAGTGAATTCCAGACACGTTTTAGAAAAGGAAAGAGGACGTTAAGAACGCGAGCCTTACCGTTATAACAACGTAGCGCTACCGAGCGCTTCTTTAAAATGCTGCCCGCGGTACCACTTGTGGTAACAAAAAGCACCGATTATAAAGTCTTCTTTTTGAATTTTAATAGAATAGGAATTCTGCGCCAAACGCTTCGGTCTATACATACCTCGTTCGCCTCGTCCACTGTCATCAACCTCTTCATACATGCCCTTCGTTTGTTCCTCATGCTCTTTACGTGACCTTACTCCAGTATCTTTGATATTGTGTTTTCGAAGGTCAACCGAGGTCACCCCTTACCTCTCTTACCGCTCACTTTTCTATTATAAATCTTTTTTGATGTTCTTTCATCATTCGTTAATTTCAGTTAAAACAAAGCAATGAAAGTTCAAGTAAATCGGTTCTGTACTTTCGGAGATTAGCGTGACCATATGATGATACATACAGACAGATAGACAAGAAATTAAAAAAAAAAATCTTGCTTTCTATTATTCTTTTTAAATGTCCCTCTATCCATTTCAGTCAAATATATTAAATGTAGAGATAAAATATTTTTGACTTTTTTTTATTATATAGAGATTATAAATAATTAATTACCCGAGTTGAAATCAAATCCACAAATGTCACGCCACGGCGGCCTCAATAAATATATATATATCTATCTGTATAAAAATAATTTAGTAAATGTATGAATTGCAAAAATTACCTAATTTCAACTTACGTAATTGAATGTGTTCAAGGCCTCGGCTAGCTTTCGTCACACGCAACGGTCGCTCGCGTTGTCGTATCCGCCAAATGTCTTATAAAAAAAATCTCTAACAAGATCATTCGCGGCGCGTGGGTTCGATTCCCACTCGGGGAAATGAAATATTTATTTAAATTTATTTATATTTCCATTTCTTCGCTCTGGTGTCAAGGCAAAACATTCATCATATAAAAACAATACAATATTTCACTCAAAAAACAATTAACTTAGAAACAAATACTTAATCTCACTAAACTAATTATTATGTTAGAAATTAGCTTCACGCTGTATCCCGCATAAAGCATGGTGGGCAGAGGAAATCTAGTGTTAAGACACTCTGTTCCCCACTTTCCGCAGAATTCTGAAGACATTGCGTGTTGAATGGCAGAACTCAACGCCGCCCTTTGCCTCTTTCCGAGAGGGAGAAAATGAAAACATAAAAAATTACATTTCTACAAGTGAGACTCGAGCCATAATTATTATTAAGTTTTACTTAACGTTTACGTATTCTGTTTCAATTTTACAACGTAAAAGCTTTGGTGGGAATAACAGTGATACCTGACCAGCAAGGTCGTCTACCACCCACATATATGCAAATTGTATGTGCAACAATTTTATGGAATACATTGTATATGAAAATTTGTTATAGAATATGGTATATATTCTATAACGAGTTTTCATTTGACATTTAAAAATATTTTATAGTAGAGTAGAAAGAGAAAATATGATTATGGATTTATCGCACTTTGTATTCACTCGAAGAAATAAAATATTTAATATTATCATTTGTTCGTTCCGATGTAAAGGCAAAGCGTGGCTGCCACTCAACACGCAATGCTTTCAGAATTCAGCGTAAAACGGAGACTTACATTCTTAACATTCAGTTCCCGCTGTTTACCCTGCTGTGTGTGGGATACAGCGTGAAGCTAAAAAAATATATATTATGTATATTTTTTTAATGTAAAAAGAGACCCTACTTGTAAGACTACGCCGTCTATCTGTTTGTCTGTCTGTCCGTCTATCACCAGAATGTTTCTCTTGCACATAGACAGTTGAAATTCACAGATGATTTATTTCTCTTGCCGCCATAACAACAAATTGCAAGAAAGAAAATATAACAAATAATTAAGGCGGCTGCCGTACTAGAAACGTGTTTTTTTATAGATACAGGGCCCCGTGTACGTTAATCTCACTAGCACTTGGATGGTTTTTAATAAATCTTAACATTCTCTTCCTTTTGAGTCCAACTGCCTTTGACCTGCCTGAACCTGCTTTGAAGACACTTTTGTTTCACGGTGATAGCATCTTTAAATTACATAATAAAATAAAAAAGATACATAATAAAAAATAAAAAGATAAAAAAATATAAAGTATCAAATACATATATAATATATACACTTTATATTTCAAACGAATAAAAATGATCAAAAAAGGTGTTTACGAATTTCGACAGAACGCCCACAATATTTACGTATAAAGTTCGTGATTTGACAACTAAGATATTAATTTACAGACAAAGCATTGAATATATAGCCGTGTAGGTTTATGGTTAATAGAATTTATGAAATAATTCTAAATAATATTGAAATCAAAAGTCCTGATGAAAAATCCTTAATTTATCCTAAAATACATGCAATAGAAAAGTAAAAAGGAAGATACACAAACATACAATTAATATATTTTAAATTAATTATATTAAAACAGATATTTCAATTTCATTTATATCTATAGACCGTGGCCATATGTTTCGACATCCGAAATACTTAACGTCTCTAACAAGTTACACAAATGCTTTCAGGAATTGTATGCCAACCCAAAGTTTATACTGGACAACAACGAAAGCTTCGACGTGGTGACCGGCAGACTTGGTAAGTTCTCCAATTACAACTATATGACAGTTTATTGTTTTAATTATTTAGGTATTTGTAATACGCTAAAGTTAATAGTACAAATATTATTTCATGGTAATATAATAACAAGTTAAAAAAAAATTATTGTAATAAAACATTTTACTTTAATCATTTGTGTTACTTAGTGTACAGATTGACTTATTTGCTATGGCGAATGCATTGTAATGATTTAAATAATTTTAAGCTTTTGCTCTCTGTTTCAATTTCTGTACTTTATGGTGTTATGAAAACTTCATAATTATTAAGAAAGAACATGATTTTTCTATATAAAAATGTATTTAAGATGATAAAACAATATACCTATAAAAAAAATCATTCAATTCTGTTTAATAACGGGGTGTAATGAATTTAAAAAAAAAGACTACGTTTCAAAAAAAGACTTGAGTCTTCGCAATACTTCATTTAGATGTCTTCAGAATTACTTCTTAAGTGGAAAAAAACAGGTACAGGTACAAAACATTTAAACAAGCGAATGTAACAAAATGTGTATGTTATTTATTATAGTTAAGCTCGCGAAAGATTGGCTTTGTCTTCGGTTCCTTCATCATAAAGTTACCTTTAAGCCTAGTTTCAGTCACTTTCATAAACTGCAGGAATTCAAAGTTTTTTTTATTAAAAAAAGTAAAGTAGAGCTATAAACGCGTTCGTCATTTCCTCCCTCTGGTAATAAGACAAAGCATTGCAGAAAATAATTTACTCCCCCGATTAAAACATAGAAATATTCCAAATGGAATTTGAACCTACATGTATTAATAAGACCAATTACGTTCTCGGAGCATCATCCATCATAGTTATTGAAGTAAGCCGTGTGGAGGGAGACGTAACGGTCCCTACGAGCACGTATATATGCGATTTTATAATAACATATCCATGTTGGCCGTAGTGAAGCTATTTGTAGCCACTTTATGTAGTTTATGCGAATTATCTATTGTTACTTAGTAAATTAAGTTATCCTAATTTGAAAGTGGATTTAATTTAAAAAAAATGTAGAGTTCGTTAAATCGATATTATATATAATCATTATTGTGATATGAGGCCAGTCGTGGCGTAGGTGTACAAAGTGTGACTGTAAACGTGACAGATTGTGGGTTCGATTGCCACTCGGGGTGTCGAGGCAAAGTATGGTTCCGACAGTCAACATTCAGGCAATGCATAACGAATTTAGGGGCAACATAAAAAAATAAAAAAAATATATATTTATAACATTAGGCAACGGGGCCACGGTTGCGGGGCAACGGTTGTGGGACGCGACAGACGCGTTTAGAGTCGCACTCTTGCGGGCTCGATTTCCACTCGAGGGAATAAAATATTTAATAATTTGCTCTGATAACCAGGCCAAGCGCGGTGTTGAGTTCCGCCACTGGATAATATTCAAGAAGTGCGGTTTGAATTCCCGCTTAGGCTAGTTAGGTTAATCTACTTACATAAGTATACATGTCTATAAGTTAAGTCGACTTTGAAATAATATAAGTCACCTCCAAGGTCTCCAACCTTCAACTAATATGGCTTAGGTACATTTAAAGGGCAATCTATTGCTTCCACATTCCGCCTTATAATTACTGTTGCAACGCCTTTTATAAATATAAAAAGATACTTTCAGGGTTCCGTGCCTCAAAAGAGAAGAACGGAACCCTTATAGTATCACTTTGTTGTCCGTCCGAAAAATAATTTATTTCCTCGAGGGGGATTGGTACCGACAAATGTCAACAAATGACAAATGTCTCGAAATAAAAATGTGTAATATTTCTATTCCCATGAAATATTTCGTTTGTTCCAGGCGATAAATGGCTACTTTCGTGTGTGGGAGTATTGTATTTGTGCAAAGGACTCTTTTACAGAGTCGTCCCCGCCGATCAACGTATAGATACTAATTATGCTGGCATATTTAGGTTAGTATTAAACTTCATTTTATAAATTAACTTACATGTATTCTGTAATTGTGTATATTTATCTTTTTTATTACCGGTCAATTTCCTTCGTGTGTTTTCCATACAACGTGACATTGGCGAAATGAATTGTGCTTAACTGAACGCTCGAAACGCCATATATCAAGAATTCGATTCAATAAATTAACCTCTTAATTAACTTTTTTTGCTTTAACTGTACGTACAAATCGCTTCCGTTAGTGAGTGACTGACAGACAACTGACTTAAAAATGTCAAACTTAGCTTTTAGATAGACTAGAGGAGCACTTAATTTTTTCACAAGGTTTTCACTTAATTTTGAAAGGAACGGGAGAACATGGAGTTATTTTTTTATATTTTAGCAACAAAATCGCAATCGACGACTTCTAATAATCTTGAATATTTTGTCCAAGTATGATGGTTCGACTAAAAATGGTATTACTACTACTACTTATGATATGGCTTAATAGTAGAAAACAGATTAATGAAACATTAAGTTTTGAATTGTCGTTCCTCACCAAATGTTATACATCTTTCGCCTTGTCCACAGTCATCAACCTTTTAAACTTCCTCCAGTATCAACAATACCTTCAAAAGTCAACTCCACTCCCCACTTTCCGCCGAATTTCGGATGTATTGCATGTTGAGTGGTGGAACTCAATGCCGCGCTTTGCCTTGACACCAGAGCGAAGAAATGAAAAAATAATTTTAAATAAATATTTCAATTCCTCAAGTAGGGATGGAACACACAATCAGTCGCGTTTACAGTCACATTCCTGAGCTACGACTAACTTCAATTTTCTCTTTTTTGAAAGCATCTTTTTTATTCATTTTTATCGTTTCCTATTTCAGATTTCGTCTTTGGTGGTGCGGCCAATGGGTAGAAGTGTTAGTGGACGACCGATTACCAACCGTGCATGGGAAACTCGCATTTATGCACTGCAGTAATTCTGAACAGCTTTGGCCAGCTCTTCTGGAGAAAGCCTACGCTAAGTAAGTAGCTTAGTTTTCTTCTATTATAATAAATTAGTAAGACTAAATATATGAAAAGACAAATAGTTCAACTTGAGGTTTAATCTGACTACTCGGCCAATGACGAGAAGAAAATTATTTTTATAGAGAGAGCCTAGTGTTAAGATACTACGTTGCCCAATTTTCCAAACATTAACGCCACTGTTTGTTTTATTATAAGAGCCAGAAAATGAAAAATAACTTATTTCGTTGAGAGGTAATCGAACCTACAACCGTAGTAATTGCCAATAATTACTAAGAGATGGATCCCGGATGATGCGTTATAGATTTTTTTTTATATTATCTAAGGGACCCTACGTCTAGGTAGCACCTGTGTCCTACGCAAGCCTTCCAAAGGATCGTGTTTTTGTGACCCCAGGAATTCTTAAAAAGGAACACAATAACAATAATAAAATGAAGGTTGTGATTTCGAATTTTCATTTTCATAGGTTGTACCGTTGATTTTGAATAGAGCAACTGTTGAGTTTCTTGCCGGCTCTTCTCAGCAGAACTGCCTTCCGAACCGGTGGTAGCTTTTTGTTCATATGTTCATTCGACGATTCAAAAGTGCTTATAATAATTGCCCATTTGAATAAAGAATATTTTGAATTTGAATTTGAATTTCGCTCTGGTAACAAGATGAAGAACGGCTTTGAGCTTCGCCTCTTAACGCTTAATATCCCGAAAATGATGTGGTGCACGGGGAATGGAGTGCCTTAAAACATACTTTACCATGAGTGGTACAGAGTGGACAGCGTGAAACCAAAAATATAATTATATATTTTTACAATTTTCCAGAATGCACGGATCATACGAGGCGCTCAAATATGGCAACTTACTAGATGGTCTAGCAGATCTCACCGGAGGTATAACAGAGTCACTTAACGTCACCGACTTTAACGACGCGGCGGCCCTGCATAGTATTATGAAGACTACAAGTGTAGTAACAGCCTATAGGCTACCTAATGTAAGAATATTTTTAAATATACATATTTTTAATATTTCTCCTAGTTAATTGATAATATAAAGAAATGCTTCTATATATTTATTGTTATAAAGCGGAGGAATTTATTTAGTTGACATAGCTAATGTAAAGGAAGAACTTTTTAGTTTCACGTTTTGTTTCCGCAAATAGCAGGGTTGGCAGAAGGAACCTGGGAACCTAAGAAACTCCGCTCCCAATAAGACATTTCCGTTTGCGATTTTCTGCCGAATTTTAGAGATATTGCATATTGAGTGGCGGAAATCAACGTCACGCTTTGCCCCGTTACCAGGGAGAGAAAATGAAAATATTAAATATTTCATTTCCTTGAGTGGAAGTGGGAAGCACCCTATACGTTTATAGACGCACGAATGTGTCCCTGCGCCACCCGCTTTGACCCACCCAGCATTGACGCTGAATCATTGTTTACAATAAAACTTAAGGTACGAAGTATCCAAGAATAGTGTAAGAATTATAATATTACATAGAATACTTATTAATACTTAAGAAAAAGAATTTTACGTTATAATATTTTGTTACAGGCAGCCACGCATTCCGTGAAAAGTATAGAGTCAGGCATGAATTATAGACTTTACAATGTAGAAAAAGTAAGTTATCCTTTTTTTACATTTTGTTAGTCTTGTAAGAGATGTAAGTACCAGTACCTATGGCAATTGAATATAACTAGCAAATTTGCACAAATATATTCGAGACATAGCGCGGTGGGAGGCGGAACTCAACACCGCGTTTTATCTTTTATTTTGATTATTAAAATGATCTTGAATGATAAAATGATTAAAATGATCCAGTCCCAGTGGGAATGGAACCCATACACCCCCCCCCCCCCCCCC